>JAWLRI010000460.1:1289318-1300431 GCA_034781795.1 Crypturellus tataupa | reverse complement strand
TCCTTAGGGGGAGCAGCCTTGGGGCACGGGCCTGGCTGCCTGTCTGGAAGCAGCCCCCTGGATGGGCCTTGGTTCACGGAGCCATGGAAAATATACATTAAAGTATTACTCATGTATTAAAAAAATAAAAGAGTGAGAGATTTCACCAATACATACACCTGTCTTCTGCATACTTACTGAATGTGAAACACCCACACAGCAGCTGTGGAAGGTCTGTTACTACCTATTTTTCCCTTTTTAAAGGCATTCTTCTAATTTAGTCAAAAGTAATTGGTCCTTATCAAGGATTCACAGAATGCCAGCTTCTAGATTTAAAAAGTCTCACTGATCACCTCACCATAGAAATTGTCCCAGACACCAACGTTTGAAATTGTCGAACACTCCTTGTTAAACAGCTGGCCCTGAACACTTGGGTTGCTGTGAAAGCCATGGAAATACACTCCAGTACACTGCTGATTTAGCCAGTTAAGGCCACCGTAAGACTAGGAAGTTGCCAAAAATCCAATTACATAATAACAATAGCCACTGGGAAACAATCTTGATAATTATAGTCTCTCCAGATAACCAAGAAAACAACAACTGACTATAGGACTGTGTTTTTTCTAGTATACCAAATTCTTTTAATCCTTTCTGTATTTTGCATTCAATAGCAGCTGCGTTGCCAGGGAAGTTTCGGCTGGCTCCAGACTAGCATCAGGAACGCTGTCAGATACGGTGGTACATTTGGTAGCTCCTTAGGAGGGACGGCTTCTATGCTGGAGCAGAGGCATCTCTAATGAACTCTGAATGTCAATTAGCAAGGCCCCTTCAAAGGAGGGAATGAGCACTGTGGAGCTGATTGCCCAGATAAGTAGGTAAACTATGTACTGAGAATCCCAATGATGGTAATCACAACAGCTTTCAGTAATTAGACAGCAATGAGCAAAAGCAAAGCACATGTTATCTGACCTGCTTAAACTTGGAGCTTCATTAAAAATGGCAGAAGTACTTGCCATTCAGTTCCTTAAAAATGGCAGAGTGGATATATATGTTGGGGAAAAAAAATAGTAGTGCGAGCACAATACATGGCCAATTAGCTATATATTGCAGGATAAGAGGAACCAAAGTTTATGATCTCTGCATCTGAAAGCAGCTAGAGAACTAACCTGCCAGGTGCTGCGTGGCCCTGCTGCCATAGCCCGGGGCAGCACTGGCTGTGCCACCCGAGGGAGGGCAGGACCTGCAGCTCACCGCTGGGTTGGAAGAACAGCAACATTTCTTTGAAAAGACTCAGCCTTTTCCCGAAAGTTACATTTTTAGCAACAACAATTTTTTAAGATAACAGAGAAATCGAACTCAGGAGTGACTTGATTATTCTCTACAGCAATCAGCTTCTTAGGTTCTGATTCAGCAAAGGACTATATAAATCTAACTGAAAACAACAGCAACATCACCAATCTCTGTGGGACCAGAGACTTTTTGCTTAATTAATAAAAACTGTGATGTGCAGGTTGGTAGAGTAGTAAATGGATAGAGATCATTTCCAAGAAAACAAGAATAGCTGTCCCATGTCACCTCTAATATTAAGAAATGTATGAGATTTGAATCTCCTGACTTCAAGGAAATTTGTACCGTATAGTGGTATCAAGTCCTTGGAACAAATAACCTGTCCAGTACCATATGCCAAAAATCAAAGACTCTAATTAAATCTTCACAGGCAGTAATGAATTCTAATGGAAATACCACTCTCTCTCTTAAATGTAGCACATTTCTCAGACTTTGCCATTTTTTAAAAAGGTTTTTTAGAAAAGAGGAAAGATTTAGGTTTCAGAAAGAGTCTGAGGCTTCAGATTGATTGTTTGTACAAAACAAAAAGCAAGATCAGCCACTGGCAGAACCACAGGTGATCAGTTCATCATCTTCCTACTGTCCAGTCAAAAAACAAAATCTGACATTTTCACTCCAAAAATCAATAGGAGTTGAAGGCACTCAGCATTTCATGGAAGATGTCAAGTGACTAACATGACTCACTTGGTAATTATGAGAAAGTCAAGAACCACACACTCACAATATGATGTATTTAACCTTGCCAACAGATCAAGGTAGCTTGTCCTGTCAAAAGCTTGAAATACTCAGCATATACTTCATTGGCTCAGAAGATCTCCAGTTTTTACAGATACAGATACCATTTCTGTCAGGATTGTTCATACATTAGCATAAAGAAAAGAATTTCCATAAGAGCAGACCCTCTTTTCAAGGCTGCAAGCCCCGTTGAAATCCCTTAGTTAGCAGTTCCTTTGTGAAACTCTCAGCTAGGAGAGGACAAGAGTGATTAGAATAACAACTGCACAGAACTACTTTGCTATTTCCACATTACCTGTAATTCTCTAAATCACATGGATTTGCTTTAAAGAGTATTATACTTTCACATTTGCAGTGTAATATCATACAGAAGATGGATAAGCTAGAGCAACCAAATTAACACTACTTTCTCATTAGGAGGCCTTATGCACAGTCACATTGCAATGCACTACTCAAATTTTAATCTTTAAAGAAACTCACCACACTCAAAAGTAGTTTAGTTGGCAACATGTTAAAGAAAACTAGATTTCAGTTACTCCATTTTGCTTCCTTTTAATTAAAAAAGGGTTTATTTTTTCGAATTAATCATCAAAATGATGTGCCCAAGACAGCAAAAATATCTCATCTGTTGCTGTAGTCCCAGTGATGAGCAAAAACACGCATGAAATGATACATTCATGGCCCAAGAGGAAAGGCTGTAACTAGAAATAATTCTAAAGTCCTCAAAAAAATGTTGCTCTATCCAAGGGACAGCACCACAATGCTGTAGAGAAGTACGATTCTTTCATACCACTGTTGCTGCACACAGGGGTGCAGCAATGCAGAAAAATAAACAAAAGCCGTGCTGTGAGCAGCAGAAGTAGGGCAGAGAATGCCCACCTGCACCGCTGAATTCCCAAACTGCAAGGAACACCCAAATACTCTGTTTTCCCTGGAATCTGTAGTATCCTTCTAGAGGGTTTGAAAGGATCTGGGATTCTTAATCTTTCCAGTGGAACCATGGAGCTTGTTATGCATTAGAGAAAGAAAAAGCTTAATGTGTTGTAGCTTTGGAGATATTTTATCTATACAAACGTTCTCCCAGAAATGCTTCAAGGCTGTTGCATTTCAGTGTTAGGTTGACATCCTTTTATTTCTCACTTTCAAATATATTGCAGTGTAGTTTCAATCCATTTTACACCACTTTGCATTTCTGAGCAAACCAAGGTCTAGTGTCAGGGTCCTCAAAAGCATCTTCAGCCACTGGTTGCCCTATAGTCTCCTATTGTAGTCAGTGCCACACCAAAGCCAAAAGCCCACAGATTACAGTTTTTTACTCTATCTACACCTGTCCCTGGAATAACTCAATGTTCTTATTCAAGGTTGTGAAAGCAAGACAAGGCGAAAAGAGAATGTAAAGGTGACAAAGGGCAAGATTAAAACTAAGCTACCATCATAACTTGCAGAAACAGCCTAAAAACGCGCTGGGCCTTAAAAACCTCACTTGAATATAGAGTTAAAACTCAACAACAGCTACAATGACAGAAATCACAGGAGTTTTCAGATATGTAAAAAGGAAAAGTATAACTTGTTCTTCATGTCTGCTGTGGACAGCAAATACAAAAAAAAAATCCAAGGAACTAAATGAGAACAAGGAAAATTCTAAATGGATAAAAGGGGAAACTTTCCAATAGCAAGCAGGGTGCACCGTGTGGAGCAGGGTGAAGGGAAACACCAGTTTAAAGCTCATGTGAAGCCTGCTGAAGCTGCAGTATGCTGGCATTCTCAACCACCTCCGTGCAGTTGCACACAGACACTCGCAGGCTGGCTCAGCATTCATTCAGCTGTGTGCCCACCACATCTCCTTTTCTCAGCTGTAGTTAAAACCCTCGTTGCCTGTTACATATACAATCTATTCCACATACCCTGTCTCTTTGCTAAACAAGCCTTGGAAGTTTTACCAAATATGTATACAGTGATATTTGCTGGGAAAATTCCACAGAACCTGCCAAAAGTACTTCATGAATCAGAGCAGTATTAATTTAATTAGTAATATTAATTTTATAGTTGTATATCTTCCAACCTTTAATTTAAAACAGTTCCATGAATCAGTCGCATATGCTTACACACTGCCACTTTGCAGACCACTAATCTGGAGGATCTTTACTCATCGCAAGAGTGGTGTAATTAGTGTTGTACTGACTGAAAAGTAGCAGAGCTGATTAAATATAAGGACATAACTGATTGAGTAAATGTTAAAAATCTTGCAGAATTCAACAGGCATCTTTCACTGATTACAGAGATAAGCCTCTCCCACTACTTTCTTCCCCTCCTCTTTAATTCCCTCATCTAAGAGCCTTTTTTACTTGCTTTTTTTCCTTCTTGTGAGACAGATGAATTATAAACACCACATTAATCCTTCCTAAGGGCAATGCAGTTTTCATAGTCTTGTTATTCTCTCCATGCAGACATGTGGCAAACATTGTTTACAAACAGCTGTTATTGGTTTAGTACCACTCTGGGTCTTTTTTTAACTAGGCCAAAGCAGTAATGACCCTGAAATATCTCCTTTCACAATACATTTAAATCACACTCACATCAAGTTTTACATTTAGTCAGTGTTACTATCCCAGATCTCTCATGATTGCTCTTCTAAAAGGAGCTGAAGGGCCAGAAATTACTTTCCTGAGAGTGATAGGCCACTGAATACCACAGTCTATAAAGGGTAGTGATGGCTAGGACCTGTCGTGAAAAGAAGCGATCTCAGATGACCATCCTTTTGGAGGGCCAGATTCCAGGGCAACATCCTCTACAATGAAGCCGGGAAGTTTCCACAGCTAAGGAACAGAAAGAAAACTCAGCTGAGCTGTAACTTTTACACTGGATCTGCTCTTTCAATTCACAGCAGAGCACACAAAGACAAGAGAGAGGTGAGCTTTGCTTTTCAAAGCAACTTAGTATGTGCTATACCTATTTTAAAACAATTCTTGTGTGTGTCAAGCCATAGTTCTTGATACTTTATAATACTCAAAAATGCTGAGTTCCTGCAGAGCTGCAGGAACACATCTAAACTATTTAGGCTGGAATCCGGGCCCCATCAAAGCCTTAGCATTAGCTTTAATAAAGAAAAACATGCTCTTTTTAAAAGAAGTCACACACGCATTAGTAAGTAGCTGAAATGTTTAACAGGTTCAGACTCAAACACTGCAATTTATGCACACTCTAATTGAGCCATGTAAAAACTCTCCCATGGACCTGAAAGCCAGTCCTTATCACAGTCATCAGTTCCTTCACGACGCGCTCCAACTACACTACTTATCCTGTAGTCTTGTTCTTTCCCCTGGTAAATCACAGGGACTGTCACCAACTCCTCTATAAAAAAAAGAAAAAATAGGTAACTCCCTGAGTAGTGGGTGGGCAGCAACTTGCAGGAACAAAGAGCAGCCCCGGAAACCTCAGTGACTGCAAGGAAATTACCAGGACTCCCTGGCAACCATATGTTAATGGTAGATGAACTTGATTTCCCTACAGTTGTCTCCCTTTCTATGTTGTTTAGCTCTTTTCTAGGAAGAGAGGCGGGAGGATGTCAGTCCCAGGCTAACTGCAAGCAGCACCAAGGGGCTGCAGGGCAGCCAGAGGCCGCAGCATCAGCAGTCTCTAGCCAAGCAACGTTCCCCAAAATCACCAGGCAGCCCCAAAGGCAGGGCAGATAGGGAGGCTGCTGGCAGAACAACGCTGTGAACAGCCAGCGGCTGCTTCAGTTGAATGAAATGATTAGATCTTTGGAATTCACACACTGAAGTGTGCGAACATAAAGCAGACCCTGTGAAAAACAGGTTTTCATCATGTTTCTGATTATATTGTATAGATACACACACATTTATCCGTGTGTATGATCTTTTAAGGCCATATCAGGCTAACAAAAGAACTGTATATTTATAGCAGTACGCTAACAAGAACTTCAGTTATTTCATAAATGCAAGGTAGATCAGAGAAAGCATTCAGGAGGATTTAATTCCACACTTCCATTAGATCCACAGAATCTTTGATAACATTGAAAATATTTCTATGACTGCAAAGATAGGTGATCCACAAATAGAAATATAAAAATGCAGCAAATGCTCAGTTATGTAATAAAGCTAGAGGAAAAAATATAAGCATGCAATTTTCTTCTAGCATTTAGACTTTTCTTGATCCTGCGGGCCAAAGCAGCTAAACAGTCAGGATATCACTGCTCATCTTATTTTCTATTTTCAGCTCCTCATTGAAAACCTACTGATACCACGTTATCTCACAAGCTTTTTGTTCCAAAGGCCTCTAACCTTACATCCCTAATAGCTACTGTGATCAATCACATGAAAATTATTGCAGTAAATGTTAAACGTGGGAAGAGAGATTTACTGAGGTTGTACTAGAATGGATGCACAGAGTACGCTGTCCGTTTTTAGGTAGGTCGGAAGGTAGGAAAGAAAAAAACATCTCTCCTATACCAGGGAGCTGTGTATTCTGTTAAGACCTTAAATTTTCTCTGACATGCTACAATGAACAGAAATGCACCGAATTGTGTGTTGTTTTAATAATAATGAAGATTCATTTTGATATAATTAAAAAGAAGTTAAAGACTGAAATGATTTCTCCTAACAGACTGTAAGATAACATATACCAAGGTGCACAGATGCCATTAGTCATATTCTGGATATGCAAAATATTGCACTAGTTTACTCTTTCTTAAGATTTTTCATCCACTGGCCTTCATCTGCAACCCTGAAACATTCATGCCTACTGTATGTCAGGTAGTGACTGAATAGCTCACATTCATCTTTTGGGAATGTTTCGGAAAGAACGGGCCAAGTTCAAACTCTTTTTGACAGCACTTCAGAAATGCCATTCAGGAGTATTTGAGCCATTACTAACAACAGTGGTGGGGAGTTCTTATTATAGCCCATTTGATCGAAAGCCCAAAGAGACCTTCTCTGATATCATGAGACAGGATTAGTCCAATGGTAATACAGCTGTTACTAACTTACATTTTCCAAGCATTTAAAGTTGCAATCATTTAACAGTAAATATATGTCAGTGAAGGGCAAAGGTCCTAATAAATACAGATCTCCCAAATAATCTTTGTTTGTGCTGCTAGAAGATTATAAGGCAACCATATAATTTGGCATCATACAGCGCTCTCTTCACTGATTACTGGCTCTCGCCAGGATAAGCCGCGTGCCGTTCCCCTCATTAGCACATAACTGCCATATGCTTTAAAAGTCTTTCTTATACAGAGCAACATTGCCTTTAATTCTTCATCATCGACCTCTGTTCTCTTCTCTCCTTTTATATTGTGCTATAGTCGAAGAGGTTTAGCATTTTAAATGGTTTCTAAGCACTAATGCAGTTCCTGAGTTCTAGGCACTAATGCAAACTCCTTTGAAGGGCCAAAATAATTTCATTATTCCAAGTTACTGTGAAGTATTTCCTGACTAGTTATCACTTTACACAAATAAACAAAACTATTCTATTGATAACACTAAAAAGAATTTGTGTTGCTTTACCCTAGAAATAATAGGATATTATTTCTACCCTAGCCCTAGTTGTCACATCTATTTTAAACACAAACTTGCCTCCTTTCATGCAGATGGGGCATCCTTTGCATTGCATATGCCTTAAAAGCAGTTTAAATGCAGCTCTCATGGCGCTAATTTCACGTGAGAGGTATCTCCAGTCAGGGAAGCAGAATGGAGAGACATTACAGGGAGGGATAACAGACGATCCATAGGCTGTTTTTGTTCCAAGGAAGTAGGCCTTGGAAGTAGGCCTCAGAATCGTCCCAGGACCCTGCTGCACCCTGCCTGCTCACAGGGATCCCTGCTTGCGAGCCGCTCCCATTCCTTGGCCTTTCTGGGATTCTGCAATATACTTATTGTGTCACTCGGACAGGAAAAGATCTGGCAGGTGAAGGCCCAGAACTTTGATCTGCTCCGGTGTACTGTATCTCATATCACAATATCAGCTGTGCAAAATTGTTACAGTTTTTTTTTTTTTTTTAATCAAAAGCACCGAGAAGAAACCATACACAAAACCTTGTATGCCCTACTAGCCATCACATGTTTGTATCAAGGATAACAATTCAGAGGAAATGTTGTAAAAATGATTAATACAATTTATGCAGATTTAGAAATATATTTACATCAAATATTACTAAAAAGTAGGGTTCTTCTGATCCCCTGTGTAGATGGCACTCATAAATAAAAGACATCTTCAGAGAGCTAATGGAAAAGCAAAATGAAAATATTTTTACCTGAGCTGCACTGTCTATTTTAGACAGGCAAAGCCCTGGCCAAGGCCTCTGCCCTGCATCCCCAGCAAGTCCAGGCAGGGGAAGGGTGCACATCCAGTCTGTGCATCCTGCCCTTGCATACCCGGGCACCTACGGGCACATTCCAAGCCAAATTCTTTAGCAAGTCCAAGCCAGACATATTTATCATACAAGTAATACAGTTCCCAAGTGGGCTGAACGCACACCAAGAGACTGAAACACTGCAGGGAAGCACTACACTGGCAATCTCAAGGTCACATATACACAACGCATCTGAAATTTCCCTATTACTAGTTTAGCAGAGCCCTGGAGAGCTACTAACCAAAACTACTATGAATTTCATGTATTTTGTTTTCTGGTTACTACCTGAGGAAACTTTCCACAGTGAAGCAGAACAGTTGAACGTGTGTGATAAGAGACAATGACTATTTGGGCAAAGAAACATAACTGAATTATAATTACACAAGCTACTGAATATAAACACTTAAACCTGATAGTTTACCTGAATAGCTAAATATTCAGTCATGCTTTAACCATCCGCATGTACTGACTATCCGTCACATTTCACGTCTAACATTTAAATACCACAAAGCATAAACCATCACTATATTTTGCCTATTTGACATATTAACATCAGCATCTTCCAGGATACATGAAATTTCTACATTTTCCCCATAACTTTGAGTAAAGTGATTAGACACTGTGTTCTCCTCTTTTCAAAAATAAATTCACCTCTGAGAAAGGTCATCCATGAAAAATTTCTGCCTTAAGGATGAATAGTTAGAAGGCTCTGAGCATATAAAACAGGATGTCGAAAGGAAAACATTATTGCTACTCAAAACGCAAAATGATGTTTCAAACAAGCAAATTTTCACTAAGAAAATTATTCTGATGAATTTTTGTTTTCTCACTAAAAATGGTGTCTAAATTATTTTAAAAAACAGAACTTATTGATATCTGAAATATTTTAGTTTGAACAGTTTTATCAAAGACATATTAACTCATTTCTAGATAAATTGCATGTAATAAGGAAAGCAGCTAAAATTGTGAGAGTACATTCTAAGACTGTAATACCAGAAAGAAAAATATTTTTTCACACAAGATGAAAGACACAAAGTAAAATGGTGGGAAACAAGTGCACTGGATTTATTTCTAGAACTCATATGAATATAGCCTGTAAATAGACATTTTCTTATATGACTTAAATGAGTTATCCATTTCGCTCTTGTTTTTTTGTTGTTTTTAAAGACACATAAGAGTCTGTGGAAGTCTCTCCCATAGCCATTCCACTCAGAAGATTACAGCCAGGGATTACAGCTTCCCTCTAAGCAGGGAAGTTTACTAGAACACTGTAGTTTTCTACAAAATTAAGCTATTCCAAGTTATTTACTTAACCCTTTTCATATCTGCTCAGAAATACCATCTCTCATTCCCACACCTCAATTAAACCAAGCTTCCAATAGCACAGAAATTACAATAGTAGCTGACCAACTAAAATACAAGGAATAAGTATCACAAGCTTACATGGGCACACAATTTTGTGGACATTTTCCTGTATTTTTTTATATTTGTTAAAAATGGAAATAAGGTTGACAATTCTTTCTATTCAAACATTTTCTGGGATGACCTGCAGAAGGAAGAACAGGTCAAAAAATGCTTAAATATTTTCTATTTCAGTGTGCTGTTTAAATAAACCATTTGTCCACTTAAATATTTTCCATTTCAGTGTGCTGTTTAAATAAACCATTTGTCCCATTACTTGTACTGAGAACAGCTAACTGTGCTCCAACAGCGATTTCTACATAATTAAATGCAGTGCGTATAGTTCAGGTGTATTTTTTTTGATTAGGTGACTGTGATCTCGTTTCAGTAAGTGATAGAGCTGCTATGGTCAAGATTTTTAGTAAATGGCATTTTCTTCCATCCACTTCCAAATGCCAAGTATAGGAATTCAACCTGGGGGCATATATATATATATTTAAGTTTTTCTCAAAAATGAAAATGCTTACAATACTGAGGTAATATTGTGAATAAGCTAGTTTACAGGATGTAAATGCATGTTAGAATAGAATGATTTTCCAATCTGTTCCAGGTGAAAAACAGATGTAAATTTTGAAAGAGCTGGCTGGTTCCTGGAAGCAGCTTTGCAATATGTAAGTGGATTTTCGCTTGTGTTTGTGCTTGCGCTCCATATACATAAACCTATCTACGTGTTTCAACAGCTTTATTGAATTAGGTGTGTGAAACCTCAGGTTTTAAATTTCTGTATACAGAAGCTTCATTCCAGTCAATGGCATTTTTATCCCTCTAAAATGGGAGAATTAGAGCCATATGGTCTTTTGGCTTGGACTATAACATCATATGAATATTGACCCTTCACTCTAAGGGTGATTGAACAGAGTCATGGATTATCCTATACCCTAGGGAAACAGAACGTGTCCCAGATCTTACTTTACTCCAGGCATTGATGCCTTCACTTGAAAACATTAGAGGAAGTAGTTATCCTTTGTACTTGCAAAGATAGCCCTTAGTCTATAAATCAAGTGTCTGGCTGTCTTATTTGGTCTGTAGCCTGATAAATAGAACAAACAACACTGAGAGAGGTGTAAACTATTCTGTTCATTTTCATAGAGTATATTACTGGGGAGAAATAACCCCAAACATCAGTACAGGCTGGGGACCGACTTGCTGGAGAGCAGCTCTGAAGAGAAGGACCTGGGCGTCATGGTGGACGACAGGTTGACCATGAGGCAGCAGTTGCCC
>JAWLRI010000460.1:1217914-1289218 GCA_034781795.1 Crypturellus tataupa | reverse complement strand
AGAGCACTGGAACGGGCTGCCCAGAGAGGTTGTGGAGTCTCCTTCTCTGGAGATCTTCAAGACCCGCGTGGATGCAGTCCTGTGCCATGTGCTCTAGGTGGCCCTGCATGTGCAGGGGGATTGGACTATATGACCTCTAGAGGTCCCTTCCAACCTTAGGCATTCTATGATTCTATGATTACAAGCTTAGCTGTCGCTGCTTATGTATTAAGAGTCTAAGTTTTAAAAAGGCCCATTATGGCATTATTTTTTCTAGACTAGTTTTACATCTGCAACAGTGAAATACATTTTCAGAGGTACTGATCCAGTCAGATAATAAAATGCCTCTGCTGCAGCTCCACTTAGCTACCAACTGAAAGGATTTGTGCCCAAAAGTTAGAGCTGTTTTGCTGTTGTTTTAAATCAAGAGGCCTAGTGTTCTCCCGGTGTTTCTAAAGTTAAAAAAATGCTGTGACAAGTGTAACAGTTATTAGAAACATATAAAATATATACACATATAAATAGATTAGTTTGGCTCTTTTCTACCTCAGCATCAGAGTTGGGTATATAGAGGAAAGGAGATTCAGCATGTCAAATAACTTGTATGAAGGTTGGCCTTTCCAATATGCTGATGTGGCTAACACAGGATCCAGCTAAAACGACTCGTATGAGGAATGCTATAATGAACTAGCCATTAACATCCAGCAGACTTCCACAGATCTAGAAGAAAATGATTGTCTTTATTTCTATTATAAACAAATGCACGTAATTTCTTTTCCATAAATATTCAACTTCAGGAAAAAAAATGATTTACTCATGCTCATCTACTCTAATCCACTGTAACTCAACTCAGTAGCAAGTAATGACTTCCCTATTATAAAGGCATTAATACAGTCCTTTCAGTTTTTATTACTGAATTTTTCAGAATGAAGATGAATGTTGTCTTGTTCAAGGCTCCTGCTGCTCTGTACACCTGCACACTGCCTTATGCTGCCCTCCTAGTGCCCAGTGCATCTGTTTATCATTTACCTCCAAAGTACAATACTTCTTCAAATGGTGATTTCTCCCAGAGCTCCTTAATAAAATCTTTGTAGTACCAAACAACTACTTTTCTTTTTATTTTTTTTTCAGAAGCAGAATTTGTGACACCTCAGAAAGAGCTGCACTCCTTGAGACACTAGGGGTTTGTTTATCAATACAGTATTTCCATTAGTGGGGGACCCTGAAGCAACTTACTGCCCAGCTGAAGAGTACACTAAAATACTTAAGGTTGGTCATGCAAGAGGTGTTCAGCTACCCCCTTGGTGGAATTCCTTTATTTATTTTCTATTGCAGCACTTTCCAATACCATTTTCCCAGGTGGACTGTCCTTTCATGCCACCTTCAGCCACAGGCTGAAGCTGACATTGTTTAGGGGGTTGCTCTGAAAGTATTTTCCAATTATTCTTAGTGAAGAAATACTATAAACTTAATGAAAAAGACTTACAGCCAAAAATCTAACCTTTTTGTTTAACAGATCAGATGATCATATGAGAAGTTCAAGGAACAGTGTACATTTGTCTAGTATTTTTGCATAATAAATTAAATATAATAATGAAGATGCACAGTATTTAACAATGCATTAATGTCACACAGCACTTTTGTAGGCATTTTTTTTATAAAGATGTCAAATATATCACACTAGCTTTCAAAATTCTGTATTTCCAGGAAATTTAAAATCAATGATTGTCCCTCAATTCACATACAAGCCTTCATGGCAGTAACTCACTGTGGGGACTGCAGCTTGGAGCAAAGACTTTCCTGAATTAACACACACCACAGCAAAAGGGAAGTATTTCTAGGTGGTTCACTGGAAAGAGAACCACTGGTAGTAGCACGACGTATCAGCATCTTTCCTGATTACACTCAAGACTCCTCACAAATCAAACCACAGGGCTTCACATACATGAACAGAGCTGAGCTCGTTATTGGGAGTGTTGGTGCGGACACAATCAGGCCTGTGAGGAGCAAATACAACTACAACACTTCCCAGCAACCAGGACTGCCGGAGTTGGGGTAATGGTCTCAATAAGCTCTCTCACCTCACTGGAAACCTGTAGCAGTGGAGGGTTTCTTTCCCTTCCATAGAAGCAAATCAAGGATAGAGTAGAGCTCTTAAATCCCATTCTCATCCATGCTTTATCAGAGTAAGGTAGGAAGATGAACAAGAAATTAGAATTTTTCAAATTGTGTTTTGTGTTTCTACTTCAATCATTAGCATCTTTGGGCTAACAGAAAGATTTCGTGTATTTTTGTTTTGCTGAAAAAAGAATAGGGGAAAAAAAAAAGAATTCACATAAACAAGGGGATGCTGTATGGGCAGATAATAAATTTTATTAGACCAGTTAATGGAGCTAGAAAAAAAGCAGATGTGTTTTTTGTCAAAAGCATTATCTATTGGCCTAATAAAATCATTAGCTTTCCTATAACCCAGACAAAGTTTTTAACTTCAGATTACTTCAGCTACAACATTCCCTCCATTTAAATCTCAATGCTAGAAAATAGCTTTGTGGTGTAAATTTCTACATGCTGTATTGGTGCAGTCCACCCAAAGAACAGTGGACACACCAAAAGTTCTTCTCAGTACAGTTTTATTATTCTACAAGGATCTTTAATAAAAGAAATACCTGGCAAGTTTAAGCAGCTAACATAAAAACATAGTTTAAATAGTTATCTCACACTGTGAATTATATGCCAGAGCGTTTAATGCCATATGCCATTTAGTCACTGCTAAGAGAAGTTGGCAGATACCAAAATCAAACTGAAGTCAATATACTTTTTAGGCATTTCAGAAAATTACTGTTGATGTTCCGGAACACACACATTACATACTATCGGACATGAAATGGAAAAGGTCTCAGGATATATTGACATTATGTGCCAACATGCACTATGTCTTTCTCTGAGTATCATATATTCATATATAGATATAAATACAAAAATGCATTCAACGATGTTATTTTAATCAACCACTGGCCAGCTCATTGGATAAGAAGCCTACTGCAAGCAAATATCATGAACAAAATCTTGTCCCAAAATCTTGTTCACAAACTATTTACGCTTCAAATTTCTATTTTTTCCTCTTTAAAAACATTATTTAAAAGGTAACAGTAAATGATATTGTGTGGCAGAGAGATATTGCCATTCATTCTTCTGTTATTAATGCAGCAGCATCTGGCTCTTCAAGTCATGACAGGATTACATAAAATAGGCATGACATGAAAATATGATTTTATGCTTTATATATTGCAAAATTGACTTTTTCTCTGTGACACAGAGAAATTGTCAGCAATATTGTAATGAACTACAGTTTGCAGCTGAAACCTGTCAATTTATAAACACCTCCAGGTCTCTCCAAACAGATAGGGAAAACTTTAATTCTGGAAGTGACAAAAATCTGTATAAGGAAAATTCAGCTATTTCTGCAGCCCTTCAAGCACACAAACGTGAGCCCAGAGCTCTTCCAAGCAGAGATGAATTCTGCAGCAGAACAGGAGCAGGGCCACATGAGTACAACATGCCAGGTAAGAACCGGACTGGCAACAATTCCTGGCACGTGGATGAAGGGGCCAAGACAAGGGCAGCTGTGGCCTCCACAGATCGAGGCCGGCGCATGGGTGACATGCCCACCCAGTGCCACCACGGGGCAGCTAACAGGGACAGTGCTGAGAAAGTACTAAAACTGCTTTCAAAAGGGCCATGAAAATAGATAGCCCCTTGAAAGCACTCAGGAATTCTCAAGGAACCAGCTGTTTCCAGAGAAACACACTCTTCCCAGAGATAAAAGGCAAGGATCAAACGGAAATAAGTGTATAACCAAGCGAACTGCCTTGTCCCCTGTTCCTGGCAACCCGACTAGAGTCGTTGCTAATCATGACATTGCTTATGTCGATAAAATAAACAAACCAAAAATACAGCAGAACCACTTAGAGTAAAATAATACGATACATCTTTATGTAAGTGTTTCCAGACCCAGTCCTCACAGTACATTACACCAGGAAGAACAAGCACTATATATTTTTAAAATTCTTCTCATGAGTTACAAAACAAGGTAGGAGGTGGTATTTTTCTCCTATCAAGGAAGTATTTGCTTGCCTTAGTTCTGGGACAACTCTCCTATACTCAGCAAAACTGTGGATTAGACGTATTGGAAAAGAATTCATCTTCCAAGACAAAGCAAAACAACTGTTAAATAAGATTAAAGCCCCTTCCACTTTAGATAACAATATGTCAGACTAGGACCAGTGATTTTACCAACCCATTGAATTTTAGATCATTTGGTCGGCTGCTGCTACAAATTAGACAAGGAAGCAATGTACAAGGTTGCAGGCAAAAGTTTTTTTTTTTTTTTTCCAATGTATAAAGGAATAGAGAAAAGAGCTCTATTCTATTATTGTCTTGAAGAGCACCTGAACCAAACCACCATATACCATTCTATCGAATTCCTTGCCAACAGCATTTTTAAAGTGAGTCTAAGGAAACTCTTCTTCCCATGAGGACAGCAGTGGAACAGGATGTACACAGCTGTTGTCCAGTCTCCGTGCTTGGAGGTCTTCAAGATTCAACTGGATAAACACCTGAGCAACCAGGGCTGACCCCTGCTTTGAGAAGGGGGATGGACTAGAGCCCTCCTGACACCCCTTCTGATCTGAATCATTCTGTGTTTCTGGAGGGGAGCTAGAGAAACTGAAGGTGGTAGCCATAAATAAATCACTGTGACATTTTTGTGACATGTAATACTGCAGCAAAACGACTGCTAAGTATTTATACAATAGGACTTTTTAAGGTTTGCGAATTCTGCAAACTGCAGAGGTTTTTACAGAGCCCTTAGCAGTAGAGCTAACACTGACTACCACAGAAGTGCTCTCCTACGAGCTTGTTCTTTGACTAAGATCTCTTTTCCCGCCCCCCCCCCCCCCCTTCATTTTGTCCCCTAAGCCTCTCTCTCCAATTTAATTACCAGAACAGCAAATGTGCTGTTCCAATAACCTGGAACCTTGTCTACATTAGGGCTAACATCAGCAATAGAATTTTTTTTTCTTAAGTGTAAAATGTGCCTTTCTCTACTAGATTAAACATAACACATTGCAGTTCTAGCCACAAAGCAGCTTTTCCAGAGCATTCAGTTCTGTTTGTACATATAACTCCTATATCTATCAAACTCCCTTTGTGTCAGAGGGCGCTCATAAAACAAAGGACTGAGCAGAACACTTTCTGAGGGCACATGCAAAAAGCTAAAAATACTAAGTCAAAACAGAATAACTTGTATGGGTGGGACTAAGGTCTTATCTAGCCAAGCATCCCGTCTCTGACATCTGAAGAGGGCGGGATGGATGGGAGCTGCTTCAGAAAGAATGCAGATGAATGCACCGGGGACCAACTTGCCCAGGTGGTACTTGCAGTAGATCTGGGAAATTGCAGTTATTGCTAAGTCCCACTCAGAACATGTCACATAGAACTTCTAAATTTCTTCTCTAGTGGCCACTGCATTGCGCACACGCACATAGAGCAGCAGAACATGGAAAGAACTAATACAGAGAAACAGTTCTACTTCTCACAGATGCCAAGCAACTTCGGGCGCAGTGACAATGATTTAATAGTGTTTGCAAAATGGATGTCTAGAAAAGAGAAGCTTTCTAGCTATTAACAAGTTCCTCCTGTGGGCATTGCTTCTACCGATGTGCTTGCTCCGTCCTGATAGCTGCTTTAAACCCAAACTTTATGTGGCAAACACACCTAAGAGGTATTTTCCATAACCTTGGTAAATGATACCTAGAAGGCTGTGTCAGAAAAGCTATTGCTGGCTAATAAAGACAAACTTCCTGCATGCTTAGGAAATATGCTAACATTTCCCTTGAAAACCCATGATGAAAAATGATGACAAACCCAATTGATGAAAATCCATTTAGAAGGATTGGTTTATACTTGATTTAAGCTTTTAATTTGTTATAAACTTCTCAGGTCTGCTGATGTTCAAAACCATAACCCCAACAATGACTCCTAACTGTTTGAAGAATGTTCTCCACTCATCTCTCTAATCACCACACTTGCCAGCTTCCTGCTCTTGGTGCCCACAGGGTGTAAGAACTCCCAGGGAAATGCTGTGGCCTGCCACGATTCAGTGCTCTGAGGAACAGTTAAATGCTGCTGCACGACACCCATTACAGCACTATCAAAACCAGACATTCCCACACCCTTCCACGGAACTATGCATGAAGAACGAGTGAAATTTTTTAAAACACTGTAAAAACTACTTTGCAGGGTCAACAAGATGACAAAGAGGCTCTTAAAGAAGGCTAAGTGTAACTTAAGTCTCTCTGCTGAATTCTGAGATTATCTGTGTTTCTCTGCCAGTGCAATTAATAGGTTCCTATTGATGATTAATAGTGCTTATTAAATCCATCAGACAAACAGTGCAAATCTAATGTATTTACTGAATTTCAGTAATGGGCAAATAAAGTTGCTCATAAAACATATCCATATAATTGTCATATTTTAAACAAAATATCATTAAATCATTTCCTTTGGGGGCTCAATTCATCAGTTCATGCAAGTAACATCATAGCTATTTTCAGGGCTTGCATTTTACTCTGAGGCAGTTCTGCATAAACTTCAATAAAATCCGATAAAAAACAAAGTATGCTTACACAGGACACTTGGATAAAGGCAAATGACATTGTTTCCACAGATAACTCCAGAGCTGTGCTGGACATTTCCAAGGCTGCACTGGCCTTTCCCCAAAACATGCCTATTTGTGCCCAGGAAGCCTGCACCCAGGCTAGCACAGATACTGTCACGGTCCTGTTGCAGGAGGCGCTGCCAGGCAGGCCCCTCACTACTGTGGGCAAATCACCAAATAATGCTCAGCTTCCTGCTTATTCCTGCTTAGATTCTCTCTGGCAACCCACAGGCTAAATAGCCCTGTGCCGAGAGCTACCAGCCCTGCTGGTTAAACTTAAACCCCTGTGAGCAATGTCATAGGGGAAACCTGAAAGTGGTGCTGGCCAGGCAAGGGGACACCAAGCGAATGGCTGAAGGCCTCAGCCCATGCTGGGGGGTCTTCACCATAGACTGAAGCATTTGTTAAAGTCACACTCTGAACACTCTCTGCAAGACTTATGTGAGACAAGTAAGCATGACCAATGAGCAAAAAAAAAAAAAAAAAAAAAAAAAACATTTCTTAATTATTTACTTATATTAATAAATTACAAAAAGCAGGGTAAAAACACAGAGGAAGGATGTGTTGAGCTTGCTCTTTTTAAAATATTTCTTGTGTGTCATCTTCTGAGGATTCCAGTAGCACTCAAATCATTTTTACATTATTTCTTTTCATAATCATTTTCAGAATTGCCTTCTTTCCTCTCTCCCTCCCCTGACGACTGTTTAAATTTTGCAGCCATATCAGAAACATCTGTCATTTTCCCCTAAACTATGAAAGACTCTTGAAAGGGGGGTGCATTGCCCACTGGACTAACATTGGTACTGACAGAATTGGTAGAAAAAGGTCAGGCAAGATTCATGCAAGTGTGCAGGCAAATACACCACTCTTCTTCAAATTAATCTTCATTTGTTCTAACCCTTTAAAGATTGTCTCTGCTAGCTCTTTGTGCTTCTAATGAATCTTTTCCCAGGACAGCATAAAAATCTTCATATTTCATTTCCGCTAAGAAAGGGGCCAAGGCCAGAATAAAGAACTCTTCAGTAGCTTTCATCTCTCCTCTTTGCGAGCTCCCGTCGCTGACCTCCTAGATGCAATTCCATACATAGCACGTAATGAAGCTATTCACCCTCTCTACAGTGAAGTACAGGCTGCTACTCCAACAGATTCCTCCCCCTGAGTGCAGGGAGGCCAGGCTCAAGTGTATTGGGACACTTTGCTATTGCTTTATTTGTGAAAGCCACTTAGGAAATAACAAAAACGAACAAAAGCAGAAGAAAATAAATGAAAATAAATGATAAACGAATAAAAGCAGAAGAATGAAATAAGTGATATCGATCCTAATACTGTCTTTGAACCTATCTTCTCTCTACTCTATCAATCTAACGCTAAAACATAGCCCACAGCTCCGGAGTTGTAGTCTGCAAAGACTGTAGTCTGTCCAAAGACTTTATCTCCTCTATTTAGTTTCACATCCTTGCCATGCAAAGTCCTGCTCTAAGAATATTTGTTAACAGTGTTGGTGAAACACAACCTTTGCCTGGGGTCTTATCCAGAGACATATGGCAAGCAGTTCATTTCTGGCACATCTGCTCTTTGTCTATAAGCTGAGAATCAGTAAGGAAGCTAGATGGCATGATGCATGTTCTGTTCAGCTGTTGAAACAAGAATTTTATTGGGTTATGCTAATTTTGTAGAGGAGGAGGAGGATGACACTAGTTCTCTCTAAAGATGCTCATGTTAAGACTCATTTAGCATCAGCTTACTCCTCTGAACATGGGAAGAACTTGCAATATTTCAATATAGTGTCTGTCTTTACTATACAGGCTTATTTTACCTACTAGGATAGTGCAGTATTTGTATCAGTCAATAAACCGAATCAATAATTAACCAGAACAACAAGCTATTACACAAAATATATATCAAATAGTTATTAACATCATGAGCTCCGGTGCCTTCTGCCTCCTCCTTTCCCTTTATCTTCCTGCAATGGGTGACTGTGGTCGAATGTTACAGAGACCAAGCAGCACGTGAATGGCTGAGAGCCTGCAACTAGCACAGATTTCTGAGCGCAAGACTCGGTCACAAAACACTAATGAATTCCAGTGACACCAAGGGACACTGCAATGACAAAGCATGTACATTGGTAATGATCGTAGGAGATAATTAAGCAATGTCGTATAGCAGCAACACCACCACCAGGCATGTACAGGGGCTGTACTGTGGCTGGAAATTGACAGTGCAACACAGAGTTGCTTTCTTCAGCACACCACCATTCACATTCTCATGGTTACATTTACCAAGCACAACAGCGCACAGAAATATCTGTACAACAGCTATAAGGCCCTGCCTTGCATAGCTTTAAAGGATTTTCATACCCTGAATATAAATCATGTACTAGAACTGCAACATGAATATGCCTCAAACACCCCATTGAGCCAACAGCTCCCATTCAGCCAACACACTGGCTCTTCTTGAAGAGTATTGCTTTTCATTGCTCCATACAAGTCCTGTCCAAATAACTGTGCCTTATCCAGACTTTTCCAAGCTTATTTTATCACTGATGAACAGGAGTACTTGCCACAAGAAGGACCCATGACTGGGAAGAACATGCTAGTTACTCTCTGTGACATTTTTATTAAAACAACAACAAAAAAACATAACTGATTTGTTGACATTGGTTTCCTCTGCCAAAGGACTGCAGTCAGTCTGTTTTTCAGCCAAGCCCTCCTGTTCACTGTACTGCAGGAAAATTAGCTATTTGCTGTCTGCTGAGCCAGTATTGAAAAGGCAAGGTGAATTTTTCCACCATGATTCAAGGACATAAATTTTATCCATAAAGGAAGTTTTGGACTATAACAAGCACCTATAAAGTCACAATTTCTGTAAATGAAATGAAGGCAGACCTCAAGTTGGATCAACTGAGAAATAAGGTCAGTACTGTGAAGAAACTGGCCATACCTCCAGTGCTTTTAAACCAAAAGGCTTTTAAAATAGAGGCTCATATTCTTTTAATGAAATATATATAACAAACAAAAGAAAACACTTTGGCCTGATGAATCCCATCACACAAGAATAAAGTTGTGTGCTCCCTATTCCCTGTTTTACAGGGCTTTAACTCTGACCTGTCAGACCCTAAATAATAAAATATATACCCAAAAGTACTGTCTATCTTTCATTTTCATGTGTGGACAAAAAAGAACAAGGGAGGGGGTATACGTGTGGGTGCAATGGCTATATTTCTGTATCTGAGTCAGTGAATATCTTTCTGCAAGCAGAATGAATGAGTGAATACTCCTAGAAAGAACAAGTAGAAATGAGGTGTGGATGACAGATGACAGAAAGGTTTGGAGGAGAAAGGAGCCAGACTGAGCAGGAATTAATGCAGAGTGACTGGCTGAGAAATTCCAGCACTGAATGACTGAAGTGGGTTTTAGAGGGAAACTGCACATGGGGAGCATTATGCAAATATATTGATGCAAAAATAAAACACATGATGCAGTTTTACCAAGTACTGAAGGGGGGGGGGAGGAGGGGGGCGGGAAGTGGGGAGGGAATATAAAAAGCTAGAAGGAATAAGGGCCTAATTCAATAAATTCACAAGCCATTGAATCAGAATGCTGACTTGGATTCAAGACAAGACTAGCATATCATTCCTTATTGTAAGTAACATCTATGATTTATATTTTTACAGTTTTGTTTCAGCATTATATAGTATTACTCCAGCTTCATTTAACTTAGCAGTAGCTTCACAGAGCTGCAATGCAAAAGGAACACAGGCAGCTCCAAAGCAAGTGGCAGACACGTCGGTGTCGAGGGCCAGGACTCCCCGAGAGAAGCAGGGCTGCCGCTCGGCAAGCAGGGAAGCTGAGCCGCACCGCAGCGCCAGCTCAGCAAGAGGCGCCCACAGACGGGCACACACAATGGGGAGCGAGATGGCAGCCCTCCCTAGAGCTCATTGCTGACCCCCTTCTAGCAACCGGCCTTTCAGAAGCTCGCTTTATGGTGTGAAATATAAAACAGATTACTGCTATAACCACAGATTAACTTCATATTTCTAAATAGTATACGAGCAAAATACATTAACTAACCAGACTTAATAGGTACCTACAAATCTTATTTCTTATAATTGCATATTGATTACCCATATTGATGTGTAATATGCATTGATTCATACAACTAACTTTTAATTTTAAATGAAAGCTTAGATCTTACTTAATAATCTAGTACACCACCTCCAAAACTAGTTATGAAACAGTTTCTCAAGTCAATCACAAAATCTAACACAAGACTTGGTCCGCAGTTCTGTACAGTAATTATTCCCTATCCTCCATAGGTGTTGCCTTTTTAAATTAACTCACAGGTGTCATTTTAACAGCTGATCCGCTCCAGTGGACAGCGCAGTTGCTCAGCTGCCATCTCTTGTCACCATTAAACATAGCAAGGTAATGGTGAGATTTTTTTTCCTTTTTTTTTTTTCAACATTTTTAGCTAAAGGTGCTACTGATATGACTTGGATTATGTGCACATGACTGTTTTCTAGACTTTTTATCAAAACATTATTCCATTATGTTTTATTACAATGTGTAAGCTTACTTCTTGTCAGAAAGACTAGTTATGCTGTGGGAAGATCTACCTGGAATGAAATTTATAATTTCAGTGCAAAGCCAAAAGAGCATCCAGAAGAGTCAGTATAGATAGCTGAAATGGGAAAAAAGGTGCTCAAACAGCCACCCCTGTTACTTCAGCCCTTGAAAAATGACGAAGGTCACTGATTTTGGTGGGAAAGTACATGTTACCCTGGGACATAATTTTAACAGCTTAATCACCAAATTAAAAAGTCTGCTCCTTTCCTTTCTAAAACCTAAACGCTCCTTTAACCACACATAACCAGCCAATAGGCACAACAGGAGCCTTAACTAAATCTTCTTTTTGTTTTTTTCCCCATTTTTTTCTCTCTCCAGTTTCTCCCGGCTCTGCTGCTGGATGCCAAGCTGCTTGCAGACATCCTGCTGCGTTCATTGAAGGGGTAACAAGAACCACCAGTCAGCAGAGTGAAACCTCACAAGACAGGAACATAACTCCACAAGATATATAAAAATGTAGTAGCAATTTAACCTCAGTAGGGATGTGGGAAAGAGTTTGGGATGGCTGCAGTCTTTTCCATATTCCTAAAAATCCAATACACCCCTTTCTTATCTTTGGAAAATGTTAAAAGAAACATATGAACAAATTGTAAAGCGAGGAAAGAACATACAAAATCTGAACACACAGATACTGCAAACTTCTGCAAATATTCAGTCATCCAATCCTAGGGCACAGACATACTTCAGTCTGCATACACTGTGAGGCTGGCATTAAAAATAAGGTGCCTCGCATGGTTTCTTGCAAGCAAGTAGATGGCTCAAGTAAAAGATTTATCTTGCATTTAGCATGTACTCCACTCCCTTATGTTTTTTTTTTTTCCACATAGGCACAAATGTCTTTTTTTCCTGCCACTTCCACTGAGTAGACAGTACAGCCTTAAAATACACAAACGTGAACAAATCCTTCCAGATCACCACCTACACAAATTAAAAGCGTGTCCTCAAGTAGACACCATTCAGATTTAAATAGCAATATTGATTTGGAAAAAAACAAGAGTGTTTTCTACATTACATCAAGGGCAGCAAGAACATTTTATTCAATAAATTTAAGGTTCACTGCAAGTAACTATTAGACCAATACACTTTCCTGCAGAGCACACAGCACGCCAAACCCACAAATGTTTTTAATCATTTTAGCTCCACAGAAACAGCATCAGAGAAAAAAAATCAATCCAATATTAAACCTTAAAACTAAATGCAATATGCAAGTTGCATAGAGGAAAAAAAGCTCATCTTCTCTATATTCTCCTGAACAAGGACCCCATGACATACATGTGGAAGAAAGCAGAGCGAGCATGTTTACCCTCTTACAGAAACGATGTGCTGGGCAGCATTCATGTCCAGAAGCCCCTGTCCAGTTTTGTCTTACGAAGTCCAACCCAGAACTGCATGGGTGCGATCGCTGAAGCACTCAGGGAGCAACACTCTCCAATTCTGCCAACACAAAGGCCTGACCGTGGGCCAGCCCTGGAAAAAGAACCACAGCAAGGGAGCAGCTGCTGCAAACAGGGCACTCAGTTGCTGGCAGGTGAAGCTCATGCAGAGAAGCATTGAAGAGGTGACCAGAACCACAGGGAGAGCTGAAGCATTGTCAGGACACAAGCATCTCTCTGGTTTGCTTTTCCTCTTTTTAGCCCAGTACATATATTTGGATTAGAAACTACAATCTACATAAAGGTCATTAAATATTGACATTTATACAGTACAGTATAGCTCATTATCATAAACCAAAAGCTAATTACCAAATGCTGCAGCACCTGGCTGTAAATGACATCCTATTCACACTGCAAATGCGTGGGCACTGAGTCAGCTGGGGCAAATTTACCTCTATCCATAAAGTCTTCAAGCAGAATACACGGCTATGTTCTCATCAGCAGTGTGTTTCTGGATACCCTTTCATTTCTTTTAACTGATCTACTCTTCAAAAGGCAGCTGATATATTTTTCTTGTTCATTTCAGTGGTTTTGTAATGTGGATTGTTACTGCACTCAGGGTACAATTACTGTGTGCTCCATGATGTGGTGGGGAGTGGAAGGGAGAATCCCCTGCTTTGATTTTGGACTTGCCTCTTCCTGAAATAAGCTCCTCATCACCAATTTAATCTGAGCAATATGTATTTTGTCTTCCTTGTTCAGTAATCTAAAGAATTAATGTCCCATATATTCCCAGGCAGTAGCAGGATATCTTAAAATTTGGAGCATTTCAAGACAGAAAACTAGAAGATATTATGTATACTTCATCTTCATTAAAACAAATCAGTAGTCTAACACTTGTGTACCAATACACTGGCATGAACGACTACAGTAACCAAAAACAAAGGCATAATGCTGTTGCTCACATAAACAAAAGCATTTAGTTCCATTTACAGTACTAAGTAAGCATGCAAGTGTGCCCATCCCTCATCCCTAGGGGAGCTCAACTTTTTCTACAGCTAGTATTCTGCAACCTGCACCAAGTAAGACAATACATGTGCATGAACTCCAAATGATTACATTAATGGAGTCTAAGGAACAGTATATCTCATGAATATTTTTCCAGGAATACTAATAAAACAAGAATGCTCTTCTGGCTTTACAAAGCTATCAAGAGCACACTTCTTTCTTCAGAGACTAGTTCACATCAGTAAGAAAAACCTAATATACAATTCAAGTTGAACTTGCACAATGTGAGATTTTTTGTAAACACTTCACTGCCCATCTCGTCTGACTTTATATATTCTGAACACATCTACTCATCCTTCCATATTATATCTTTAGCTGTACTGAATTTAGTTGAATGTCACAATTTAAGACCTGAACTATCCTTGTCTTAATATCCTGAATTTAGTCAACCTGATATCCTTGAAATGAAGTTCCACAGTGGGAAAAAACCCTCTCATTTTACATAATGAACATTTTTCTCCTCTCTAATTGCTCTAACACAAAATAACTGACCAATTCTGCAACTAGCAATAACTGTATACAAGAAAAGATTAATTTCAGTTCTCTAGTGAAAAAAAAGGCTTATTTAGGGGTCATTAGATCACCTGAGAGTTTATGCCCTCAAGTATTAATTCTCGGAAGTGGGTAGATTTTAAGATGCACTTTTCATAGTCTAATGTATTCCCGTTTTTCTTCAGAGACATCTAGGCTTGTGATTGTTTTTCTCGCTCAGTTGCCAGCACATTCGTTTCAGCAGTACCACATTCATACAAAAAATAAGATGGAACCTTTTTGTATTTCATTTCCTTACAGCTTTCACTGCAGTGATTTACTAAGAGGAAAGACTAGCAGATAATAGCTGGTGCTCACAGTGGAGGCAGGAAGACTCATGCTAGGTAGTCTCTTTTTTTCTTTAATGTGTTTTTCTCCATCATGTGGGTGTGCATGTTATGAGCAGTTCAACAGCAACAGAAATCAGATTTGCTTGAGACATTACTGGCAAAGCTTTAGCTTGCCCAGCAACAGACTGGTAAATGGATAAAAGGTATCACCAGCAGTCTGCTTGTAACTGTGTTCTGAGAGCTGTATTCATTGAAACCGTGTTTGCAAATAGAATCAGAGGATGTCTCTTTGAAGTGCTAAAAATCAGTGGAAAAGTCATAGTCACAAATGATGCATATTGTATACAAAATACAATAAATTACAACTGCATGTTAAGGACAGCTCCCTACAAAGTGAGTTCAAAGCAAGTTAGGGCACTTGGCTTGGGGTTAGGGCATGCACTCCCTGAGCAAGCCACATGCCCTCACAACCCACATCTCTTTGTGTTCATCCCTGATCTCTGTAATCTAGTTTAGGACCTTGTTAGCCAAGTTTTCCTTTTGTAGTAGCTGAGCTAAATTCATTTGTACATCATCTTTGGTTTACTGCTTTCATTTTTTCCCTTGTAAGCCGAAACCTTAAGAACCCTAGGATGCATGGTTGAATTGGATACGGGAAATACCAGGGAGAGGTGGATGCCTCAAGAAAAAATAGAAAAACAGCTTTTCATTTTGAAAGGGAAACAGAAGTAAATGGCCCAAAACAAGACAGCTATAACACTTCTCCCTTAATAAAAGGGTACTGTGTGAAAAAACATTCTCTAAGGTCAGGGCAAGCCCAGGAAAACCCAAATAATTGGCAGGCTCACAGCCTATTGACACACACAGACCAGGGCATTAGGACAAAGATTTTCAAAAGGTAGTTATTTTTAAGCTTCTGGTACCGTACAAAATAGAATCAGTCAAGATCTGTACCCCAAGGATCTTATCTAAACATATGATAAAAGAAGATACAATTTACAAAGAGAATGCAGAAAGCTTCTGACTGCAAGGACCTTGGCTACTGGCGAAGTTCCAGACTGAAAACTGTCTGGTACAATAAAGCACGAGTAGGTCTATGGGGAGGAGCTTAATACTTTTATTTGCTGCCAGTGAATCCTGACTAGCTTGTGACCCATCTCCAGCATTCAGAATCTGACAAATACTACTAAGTTTAGCATGCAGATTTTATGTAAATTTAATAACATATACTTCATCTATACTTAATGATACTGTTTTTTACTCTTTTTTTTTAATCTTCCTAAACTGGAAAGTACAGACTGTGTTTCTGTACATGGAATAGATTGCCACAATCAGGGGAAGCTCCATTATCAAGTAACAGATGCTGTTGTTTTCAATCTACTTTAAGTTTTATCCCTGGATAGCTTAGCTTATTTTGACATGAAGAGTAAGACATTTCTTCCAATATGTGCAGATAAACTACCATTTAATTCTTACATATATCATGTAAAATCTCCATTACTAAAACCACTTGTTTATCAGGCAAAATCAGAGCCACACAAGATGAACAGACTCCCCAAGACACATGCTTCTAAATGTTCCTCAACTATCTCTCCATTCATTTTAAAATATATTAATGACACTGAGATGTAGTAATAACTACAGGAAACCTTATTTTTGCTTAACCTGACTGATGGCTTTTGAACACGGATATGTTTGACCTTGCTCACCTAATTTTGAGACAAAATTTATTCCACTAATGAACAGAAGCTATATTGCATTCAATAAGTCAACAGATCTTGTTGCCTGGGTAGAATGGCACAGTTTAGCTAAATTGGGAAGACGCTAAAAGATACTGAACACTGTATAATGTCATTAATTTACATAAGTAGAAAGTGGGATTAAAGAAATACAAAGAGGGAAACGGAAATACGCCTTAAACACAGCCCACAGCTGCAGGCCTTCTGGGATTCTGAGGATAAATATTTCTGAGTATCTCCTAAAATATTAACTGATCTCTAGTCTTGAAAGAGCTTCAGCTTTCTTTCTCCCAAAGTTCCACCTGAAATCCTTTCCCCAAATACTCTCCCCCCTACACACACTTGCCACTGATAGCTATCTGTTTGGGAAAACAAATCCTGAGCATCATTCCGCACCAAACAGGACTCCAGACATGGTTGTTTTCAATGCTGAGCCCCTCAAATCAAAGACTAAGAAACTAATAATGAACAGAGCTACACTGCTAGAAGTTACCAGAATGCTCCCAATGCTATTCCACAAACGGGCATCTAAAGCACAATCACTTATTCCAGAGAGGAGCAGTCTGGAAGTGTCCCATGGATTCTGGATCACTGAGGCCCAGCCTTTAGCACCGGTAGCAGGGGTACTAGAGAGCAAAGCCAGCCTTGAAATCAGGGAAAAAAAGAGATTTCTACCCTTCCGTGCAGAAGTATAGAGAGAATTTTGGCTCAGGCTTGGCCAGTCTGAAAGATGTGTTCACAACAGGGCATTGGTCAAATCTCGTCTTGAAGGACTAGATGAAGGAAATTACCACAGAGAATTTCAGGAGAAACATTATTTCTGAGAAAGGAAGACAGTGTAAATACAAAAAAAACATTGCTTGGTATCTCCTCCTTATTACTTTTCTCTCAAAAGTGGTAAAATGCCTTAAAGAATTTTTATTATAGCTAAAAACACGGGAAATTTATTATAGAGGCCTCTTGACCGTATTATTTCTTTGGACTTTTCTAAAGGCAGAGTGTTTTCTTTCATTAACAGAAAATGATTCAGGAGGAAACTATAATTACTACAGGCAAAACAAAAAAAAACAAAGAAACAAAAATAAAAAAGCCCACCACACTCCTCTCTGACCTTGTGTTCTCTGCCCAGAAAGTATATGTGCAAGAAGTCTATCCCTGCCACAAAAGATAAATTTTTAAATAAGTTTTTTTTTTCCATTATCTCAAAGTGAATTAAACAGTAATAGCAATACTGTTGTGTCTTCTTAATGTCCATTCTGAGTATAATTCACATGAGTTATGTGCAGGTAGTGATCAAAGCCAGGATTCAAAGTAAGATGTAGCCAATTTAGTTTTAAAACATTTAATTTACTGAAAATGTCCCAGTCCAATTAGAATAGATTCTTACCTTAGCTATACAGGTTTAAGTTTATAACGCTATTAACTTTCTTTAAACTGCTTCAGATTTAAACCTGTATAAATAAGGCCAGAACGTAAAATATAGAAACTAAGTATCCAAGTCAATGAGAAGATAAACTAAGATAGTAACTCTCTAAACAGTCTTCACAGACTACCTGGGTTGTAAAGATCTATTGCTATTGATTTGCACAGACAACAGATTAAAAAAGACAAACTATTAATGGGAAGCAGGCATGACAGTATAAAAAGATCTTCTGCAAAGTGGACCTTTTATCATGCTTGATCATCTCCTCAATATAGATATGTACTAAAAATATACTTCTATTCAGGCAAATTTCCATTAAGCAGAATATATGTTTTATAAATATGAAGTATCCTCAGTTCAGATGTTTTCTCAAACCACTGCTCTCTTTCATCATTTCCAAATATATCCAGAAATTTCATACATATCACAGACATTTGGTTAACATGGGGACTTATTAGGCATCATAATTTTTTAAAAAAAATTACAATTGATTCATTATTATGTTTGTTTACAAGAAGCTTCCTCTGTACAAAATGAATCCAATGACAAAAGTTTAGATGTGGATGTGGCCAACACATGATACAAAGTATTGCTTCTTTGTCTTACTATGTGTGTATACCTGGACGTGCATAAGGACAAACTTTAGGTTTCTCAGGCGCACAGAGACCTGGCATTTCTGCTTTTTTGAGCAAGTGACTTCACAACCTAACAGCTTATTTTAATGCTACAGCTTACCTTCAGAAAGGGTATTAAGGATTGTGCACATGCCAAATAACTCTAAAAGTCTAGGAAATATAAAAGGACCTTAGTCGCCCACACACTAATCTGAAAAAAAAAAAAATTCACTTCCTATATACATGTTAAATATCAGTGCAGGTGCACCCATTAACTCCCTCTTCTGGCTCTTACATCAAGATACACCCATTATGGTAAATCATACCCTCATCTGCTTGCATTGCACTAACAGCACAGATTTCTATCTCTAGCTGCTGCTGCCTTCCTGATGAAATATGTGAATTGGTGAACTCAACACCAACAAGTAAGAAGAGATGTGAGTGCTACACCCATCACTACTCCCTTATACTGAACCAAGGCAGGGGTCTACTTTACGCTTTGGGAAGGCAGCAGCCCTCCCACTTGGGCTAGTCAGCCAGCCACGTGGCCCACGGCACCGCGCGGCAGCAACGGCCTCTCGCTGCCACAAGGCCTTGGCGCTGTGTTTGTCAGGCAAGGGCACTTGCACCGCTCCCGAGTTCCGATGCTGGCGGCAGCTGACACAGCATGGCTGGTCCTCGCTTTTCCCTAAAGGGGGAATCTCAAGTTCACGGAGAAGTGAATGGGTTATATAAAGCTGCCTGCAGTATCGATGCTTGTGCACTGCAGACAAAAGTGTATTTAGGCAGCTCTTCCAAGATCCATATGGTGAAACTAATGGAAACATTTGGATGCAATTAAACCAGGTCCTTTGTGGGCTTTCATCAGTGAGCACACTAACTCATGGTAAGGAATGCCTTATGGAAACATAAAAAGCAGTTGAAGGATTAGCTCTTGAGCATGCGTCGCTTTATTACCTATGTAGTTTATTGAAATCTATCAACTATATTGAAACATAAGAGATGGTCCTGTCTTCACCATGGAGCTCAAGACAAGACTGTTTAGCTCATCATGCTCGTTATTTTTTTAAATAAAGGTGCTGTTGCTCTTTTCAAGCTGGGCCCAGATAATTCTTGTTTTTTAAGAAAAGATTAAGAAATATTTCAGAATTTGACTTTGCAATTGGATGCCTCACTGTTGTTCTGCTCTGGAACAGGAGATTTTACAGCCGATTTAGCCAAGTTATAAGAAATTACTTGGCATTAAAACTGCAAAATAGCCATACATCTTAAATTCAAAAATATTTAATACTCTCCAAGACTTTGGAAAATTTGTTTTATAATAAAGTTTAATAAACCAATACATCATTTTTAATACATTGTGCAGAAATATTCAGGACAGTCAGAATGATTTAAATTTGTTTGGAAATTTTCTTCAGACACAGTCACAGTCCCACCTGTTTATGCTACTACAGAGAGCAAGGCAAATGATTCAAGTGAAAATCCATGTTCACCTATACCAGTAACACTGGAATCTCTCATACTGATATACACCATACTTGCAGTCAAGCTATCACCAGTAAAGGAAAAGTGGAAAGAAAGAAATGGAAAACAAACAAAAAGAAAACAACCCCCCACAGGCCTTTCTCCAAATACTAAGATTTTTTTTTTCTTTTACAAGTCCTCTGAAGGAGAAATTCAAAGCCCAAAGCACCCCAAAATTTAACAGAAAACTTGCAGAACTTTAGGCTTTCTATTTTTCCATTTCCAAACTACAGGAGGAGGCGTAGTAATTCAGAACAACTCTCCCCTCGGCACATGGAAGCTAAAATAACAGACCTGTCCTGTGAAAGCTCCGACGAGGGAGAAGGTAAATACCAGGAGCTGCATCTTACTTTGTGCAATTTGGCATGGGACTGAAATGTGTCAGGTTGCTTCAACTTTTCTAAGAAACTATTAAAATCACACTAAAAATATTTTGTTTGGGGTTTTTTTTCTTCCCCTTTGAGGGGGCAGTATAGGAAAAAATGAGGAGGAATATAGTACTCTGAGAAAAACTATATTCACCACAGACTTTATCATAGAACAATTAGTTTTAGCACTTTCGATGAACTTGTCTGAAGTACAAAATTATATTTTACAATTATTTATTTCCACCAGATTAAAAAGACGTATGTTAATTTAAAGATGAAACATGTCTCTCACTAAACTGGCAATTCCCTGTTATAGGTACCTGTTAGTGATCCCTATTTTATACATGTATTCTACATCAAAAATAATTTCCTCTGAAATTTATGTCTGTTATATCAAGAGAGCTGTTCTTCGATTAGACAGCATTCCAGTCTATCTTCAAATATATTAAGCTAAATGTTAATTTATCTTGCTGACTCTTAAAATATCAAGAATTTTACTAGGTTCTTGTCCTTTCTTTATGTTCCATTGTGCCTTGTAACTCACATAGAATATTTTTACTAGTTTTAAGAGATGAAATTTAGTGTTTGTATTTGAACTCATTTCACGAAAACAGAGATCATTCTCCAGAATTAAATACACACCAAGAAGTACTGACATTTATTCCTGCAATCATGGAGATAATCTATACATAAACTGCTTCTTTTTCTCTGGATTAGTACAGCAGCCTTCATTACGTATTCCCTAAAACGGGATGCAGAGTCTGTATCATTTTGAAATCAGATGGCAAGCTCAAGTGCAGGAACAGGGGCAATATTTAAATTAGAAAAGATAGACTCTTTTCTTTTTTTTTTTTTTTAAATGATACTAGAAAAAACCTTTGCCATGAAATATTCAAAGTTTGACAATCCACACATCTGAACCAAAATTGCAGCCACTGTATACAAACATAGTGGAAAATGAAAAAGTGTATCAGATTACACTGTACAATAGCTTGTGTGCATGCATTAACATTTGTCATCGTTAATGGAAGCCCTGAAACATATTTCAGCAAGACAACACAGTAAATTGTCATATTCTATTGGACATTCCCATCCATTAATTTTCACAGAATTAAATAAAAATAAAAAGAGAATGCAGGTATTTATTTGTCATCTCTTCTTTGCCAACTCAGTATTAAAGTATCTGCCATCAACATCAGGGTATGTTTGCAGCATTAGGGTATATTTACGGCCTTGGAAAGAAATTTGCATGATCTTAGAGTGATTATCTGGAGTAATATTTTACTCTTTAGTTGAAGACACAACAAGGGCATACAAAATGCTCAGGCTTAATAAAAACAACACGGATTATTTTTGCAGATAACTGTGGATTTAGGTGTCTCCAGATACTCAACAAAAAGTTCTATTTTGTTTGAAGGCTCTAGATAGACAGTTTCCATTGAAAGGAGGGCAATTTCTTTTTTACAGTTTTCAAATCCTGGAGAATTTCTTTGCCAACTTCCCCTTTCTCCTTTTATACTTAAAGAGAAACTTAAACATTATCAGGCACAAAGACAGATCTAGGAAGATAGTAATGATGACTTATGACAGCTGCATGCACAGGATAGCCATAGGCATCCCTCATCTTTAACACAAAATCTGATCAGACCTGAGATATGTGACAACCATTACACACACTGCAGAGAAAGCTACTACACTACCAGTCCTGCTGTACCTAGGTAGATGTGGTGAGCAGATCAGGGACAGTTCAGAAAATTACCCTTCAAAATACAAGGCCTAAACACTAGAAACAGACAGGAAAGGATCTGCTTCAGCCTAAGACTCACTTCAGAGTGAGAAATTCAGGTTCAACTAGACAGATGTCAGATTTGAAGTCTTCCTCAAGTTTGGCAGCCAACAGGCAGTGTACGGGCCGGAGTATCTCCCCTCTCTTCTCAACAAATAACATCCCAAGCTGGAGGAACGTTTCCAACAAGCTTTCACAGAAACACTGCTCCAGCAAGGTTCCAGATTCAAACGACACATATCTGCCTATGAAAGACATTCCGATACAGGTCTGGCTTTCTTTTCCTCTTCATGGACATGATGTGTTTTCCCAACCCACCTCTAGGGCTCAGCCAAAAAAAATAAGGTAAAATGCCAAATGATTAGACTTCTCTAAACTGCTGTGGCTGCTTGGCATCTATATAAGACTTTCTTCTATTCCCCTGTATTTTGTATCAACCTTTGTATATTACAGAACCAGCTCAACTCCATGCCAATTGCTTCTGACTTGCCTGAATGTCCCCTCCCAAGTGTTTCATTTCAGCAGAGGAATTGCAAGGTTCTTTCTAGTCCTAGAAGTGTGCAGAGCAGACCAAACACAGCCATGCTTTGTATTCTGAATATTTGCTCAGGTCACAAGCACACAAATAAGTCATCTTTCAAATGGCTAAAGATATCCCAGCAATGGCAATGGCGAAAGAGCCACCTCAGCTTTGCACACAGATACTTGTCACACTTGGACCTGCACTAGAGATTGGATAGGATGATCTTTAACCTGTCTCATGAAATGAGTTTTAATACCGCAGCTCTCCGCAGCTCCGTGCCTTTATCATTTCAAGCTCACACTACTGTTAAGGCCAGAACATGGGACTGCATTTTAACACCCATAAGCGACTAAAGAAATAAAGTACATCCTCACTAACCACCCCAAAGCCCCCCCATCTTTTTTTTTTTTTTCAAGAAAGCGAGAAGCAGATTATTTAAAACCAACACGTCTGTCTCAATCCCATTACAGCCACACTGTATTTATTCATGAAAAATATAACATTGCTTCTGAATCCCCCCTGATTTTTTTCCTTCTCAGTATCAATCACAAGATTATCCTTCAGGGCTTTCTGCCATGGTCACCTCATAATTCAAGTTTTCATATTCTTATATACTATTTATATCCTCCAGAGGTTACAGTAAAGGAGGAAAGGATTATTTCTTGTAATTCTTTCTTTGCCCTGCTGGTAGATGCAAGCCAAACTTAAACTCTGTCAGCTGCCCCCAAATTACAAAATAAACTTACACTAGCTCACAGAAGAACATTCCAAAGGCACGTAGAGCACTTGTACTTTTACCTTCCTGCCTGGATCTTCACTAGGACTTGAGTGCCCTAATCTCTTGAGTGCTCCCCTCTCTTCTCTTTCTTTCTCTCTCTCTCTCTCTTCCCCCACCCCTTGGGTATTTGGAAAGGGGAAAAATACCTCCCCATTTACTTAAATTTCATCCACCTACCACAGCTGTACAAAAGGTTCCTCTTCCAATCTTTGATACAACATTATTTGTTCAAAAGAGGAACTTCATCTACTCTGCAGTTTCTCACAGTGGGAATGTCAATATCCTTTTCTAATTATAATTTCCCTTCATAATAACAATAAGCACCTGCTATAATCAACTTACTGTTATCCCCTCATCATATTGACTTCCATGAAAGCTGGATTCTGAAGCCATTGGCATTAAGGAGAGTTTTAGCATTAACTGCTGGGCCAGTGTCAGGCATTTCAGGTGCAAATCTGACCAAACGTACACAACTCTGCATAAGCCATCTGTATAAGCACTTTGTATGAGTCATTTATCATTACTATAAAACAATCATTTAAAAAAAAAAAAGTCTTCTGCTATGTTACACTTTTCTTTTGACTTTGTCATTTGATTTTTCCTTCTTTTGAATGGAAGAGGCATGACTTTCTTCCAAAGATCTGGCTTTCATACATGCACAGAAGAAACGCATGCCTGGGGACATGCATTTATTCGCAGCTTAAAATCATGCAAGACTAGCACTACAGTAAGACAAAGATGGAGGATTTGAGTTGTAAACTTAGGTTGCATAAAAAGTTGATGAAATACAAAGTCTCTTCCCCAGCCTCCAACCTGAATGCATGACACAAATTGTGCACAGGACAACACCTGCACCTTGGGGCAGACAGCAAGAGGGAAGAGCTCTTCACTCAGTAGCAAACCATATAAACATCCTGGACATGGAAGCAGACCTACACTTACAAAACTATTAAGCAAAAAATAGAAAATAGAACTATCATTATTTTATACTCTCTTCACTACTCAGACTGATTTGTTGTTCACATTGAATGCATAAATCGATTTGATTTCTAATTACAAAGCAACACTATTGATGGTTGATCTCATGTCAAGAGGAGATCAGAATTAGAATTATAGAAAAGTAAATAATATGATTTTCTGTATGAAAAAATATTAACCAAAGAAAGTTAAAAAGGGATTTTCCAAGAAGCCTTTGAGAATCAAGTGCCTACATCTCCTTAAAATTATTCTAGAGTCAAATACTAGAGTCAAATAACTCCCCAGGATTTATTTGAAAATTCCTAAACCAGAACTCTATCTGGTTTAGAGATGGAGACCGACCACTGCCCTCTACACAGCCTGCAGAGGCCAGTGGTAAATACAAAGCAAGAAAACTCACCCATTTATTAATCCAGACTGGCAATCCAAAATGCATAATTCTTCCTTTAACTCTCAAATATGCAGTTAACAGTTCTATCATTTTTAGTTACAGCTAGAAGAAATTGTGAGACATTAGTCACCTTAGTTGAACAGAACAAACCCTAAAAAATTCTTTAGCGATTTCTGCTCTTTAATTTGCGCCTCCATTACTCCTTGTCTTCTACCTACATCCTATACAAAGAATAAAGGCTATAAGTAGCTGTAAATGTACTGCATCTCTTAAGTAAACCATTTCAATGGTTAATTATCAAAAAAATTCATCTGCTTTCCAGTTTCAACTTTTCTGGTCTCCAGTTCTTATCATGTTTCTTTGTACTAGAATGAATACTTAGTTGAATACTTCTATCTGTGATATTTCTAAGCCATAGACTTTTTCAGGGAAGCTACAGAACCTGAGCTCCTTAAGTTTTCCATCATAATGCATGTTTTCTTGACAAAAAATAATCCACCTCTACTCTGAGCTTCCCCAATTTTCAGCACCCTTCTTAAAGAGTTCGTTGCACAACAAAGCTCTCTAACAGTTTATAGGTAATAATCTTTTCTGAAAATTTGGCCCCAATTTCTGAAATACGGTATTTTTGTGAACAGATATCATGCTTAACATAATGGCATCTTAAAAAACAAAACGAACCAAGTTGGAATAAAAGTGCACTGAATCTATTCAAACAAAGAGAAGTCCTGTTTGACTGTAGAAGCAAATCCTCTTTCCAAAATTAAGAACTCTAAAATGCAAAATGACCTATATGACCATGGAAGACAGCCGCAGTACTGATAATCATGCCCTGCTCTGAAGCAGGGCAGATAAGGGCTCTGCTCCAGCTCCTGGAAGCATTTCCCATATTCCTGTGTGCTTCCTATAAGTTTATTTGTTGCTGCTCCTAACTTTCAGGTTTTTTTGCAACTCTTTTAAACATCTTTGCATACAACAACAATGATCAGGAAGTGATCCCCAAATGACTCAACAGTTTCACATAATTTAAACAACTGGTCTACAACTGGCCCAACAGCATAAAATGAAAATCAAATAACTAATATTGCTTTACCAAAGGACATTGTTTTAATGTATGTGTGCATGTGCTAAACTGCCCTTGTCAACTCTTGGATTGCCATATTGCTAGAAACATCTCGGCAGAAACTGAGAGTCTTTGAATTGCAGCCAGCACCATTACAGGCGTCCTAAAGGTACTGTCAACATCAAGAACATCAGCAAGAGTGAAGAATCCCCTGCTCCAAAAACTTCACACGTTCCTCCCTTATAATGACCAAAGTAACCATAGGAGGTACACACTCCGACTAGTTCTAACATCACACCACATCACACTACATCAGCAATTTCTATTTGCAAAATCAGGCTGAGAAAGCTCTGAGAAGTTAAACAAGCATGCTAGCAACTTCATTTTATTTTATAAAAGAAAGAAGCCAAAATATAATTCGTAGGCTCATTGCCCATTTTAGAGAGACATTTCTGTCAGCAATCTGCTTGCTATCTGAAAATACAAGAGTTTCTACCTCATTCTGAAAATTGCCACTTAAAAAACATGACTTAAAATAAATCAACACCCCCAACATTTTTGTCTCCACCAGCCATAGAGATTTGTTCCATATTTAGAAATCAGAATCATCACAGGTCATTTTAAATACCCTTTAAAAGACAGAGTTGCAATCTCCCATCTGTCCTGAAAACTTCAGCACTGAGAAATTACATTGCTATATTGCACTTTATGTCTCATGTCTAAGAAATAAGCGCAGAAGCAGACAACCACTGACTATTGCTTTTGAATTAAATATGCTTTTTCTCCAAAACAGACGGTATGACTCAACAATTTGCCATCAGGGCTTTGAATATTTTCTTAATCTACTAAAGCATATAAAATATTATCAATTAAAGGTGGACCACTTCACAAACTCAGAAAAAAATCCCTTAAATTCTAAAGAGCTCCAGTTCCAATCTAGGTCTGTTGATAATTACACTGAGCACTAATCTTTTCACAAGATCATCATTTTCTTTCCCAAATAAGGAACTCAGTATGTTTTCTATAGCTGAAAGATATGTCAGCTTTTCAAAACTCTCCCTGCAGATTCTGCAGTACATTCTACTGATACTCAATGGAAACCCAAACCATAAAGCAACTGATTTGGTATATAATGCAAATCAACTAAGATGCAGAGAACATCTCTAGACTCTTTTATTATTTTCCAGTTTCAGCCTTTGCCTCGTTTATTTTCTTAAAATTTGAACAGCATTTTAGAAGATGTTAGAAACATACACACATAAGTAATAAGTCTATCTTTGCTCTCTCTGTGGTCGAAAGCAGGAAATAGTTCTGTAGCTAATACAAATTTAGTACCTTCAAATACAAAAGCTTCTGTTGGTACAGTTCTGCAGAGAAGAAAGATTGCAGATACAGTATGGGCAAGGTATCTGCACACCTTATATCAAAAAAGGATGTTAACATTCTCAGAATACTTGAAAGTGCCAAGTATTGAGATGAGGTGGGTAGTAAAGACCTGAGAACAGGCAAAAAGGCGCCCTGCTACATGCAAAATGCAGTATGTTATTGACGCAGTTTCTACAGAACTAGACACACACCACCTAAAATAACGGGAATTTTGCAAAATAAAGAGTAGGAATTCATACTAAAGCAAGCTATTCCCGAGAAAAATATGGTGAGAGCCTGAGATAGAATTAATGCCTTTGTAGCTCAGAAATACTCTCTAAGTCCTTACAGATTTGACATTTATTATGCTTGACATAATTACAGGAACGTATCAGAAGCTAAAGCTAGTATTAGTCCCCAGTAGAAACATCATCTTTGCTTACTGGACACAAAGAACCATGCCAAATTACAACGAGTAAAAGAGTGTGCACCACTGTGAAGTCCCCAAGCAAATTGCTCCTTGGCCTCCTTAACTCAAGAATAAGAAATTCCCATGTTCAGATACCATCTGCCTCTCAGCCCTTTACTAATTTTCTAACAATCTAATCAATTACCTGATGCAAACACAGACTGGAGGTGAGCAGCCCTTAAGCCAAAGAAGTGTTTGATAACACTGACACCTAGTGACACAACTCAAATAGAAAACAAAACCCTCCCACTTCCACACACACAGCAGGCAGATGAAATGGGCTAAATTTCCATGCAAAAGGCAAAGCCTCGTTTCTTCAAGAATACAAAAATAAGTGAAGATCTGTTATAAGAATAGACATCTTCACAAAGCCATGCATAAATAACATCAAGTAGGACTAAGATTAAAGATTAAATCTTGATGCGATCTAGTCTTTTAAGTTCACTTCTAAATAACTAAACTGGTGGTTTGCATGTACAGTCAGTATTTGATTCCATCATCTTCTATGGATGTAGTTCACTTTTCAAGCCAAAAAATCCAAATATTTTTATGTCCTTTAACATAAAAAAAAAATTGTTATGTGGTAATGTGATATTTAATATTGTTTCACCTACTTGCTTCACACAGCTTTCTGTAAGAAGGTCAGAAGGGAAAAAGTACTCCAATATAATTTGTATTAAAAATTATTTCCACCTTTCCTATGGCTTACCTGACCTTAATATGATATGTAATATCATATTACATGAAGGATATAACTGTATGGAAAGAACAGTAAATGTATGAGATGCATCACTTTCACATGTGTTGTATTTATAGCCAGTATTCTGTCTTCCTACGAAGTTTCCATTCTTACCTGTTGACGTTTGTATGCCAAATAATCAAGATTTTCCAGGTCTTTTCGAAACTTCTGATAGGTTTTCTGTAGATCAGCTTTACTAGATACATTTCTTAGCGATTCAAATGTTCTTTGAAACTGTGATGGGACAGAAAGAAATATTGTCATTCACCAAGTTGTTGTACTTATTGCTGTATCAGGATTTTATTCTATTAAATCCTATGGAGGCATAATATCTCCTAGTACACCATCTTCTAGAAATGGACACAAACATCCTTGCAATTTTGCAACCAAAGCATACTACATCTGCCCTATGTAATTAAACTAAATCCTCCAATTAACTTCATAGATTAGACTTATATAAAAACACAACATTAGTGACCATGTCAATCTCCAAAGGTTAAATCTTTTCCCATGTCATGCTACAGTAAATTACAGTAAATTATCAACCTAATTTACTTATGACTAATTTGCAAAATTGAAGACTCACCTTGGGCAAAGCGCTCGCATCTTGCGGGAAAGTTGTGACAGCTTAATTACATTTTGTTTGAGAATTAACCTTAAAATTTAATACTTATTTCACATGTACACCATTATTAAAAAGGGTACCAGCACTTTTCAAATAGAACAACATAAATCTAACTGTAGGGAATTGTAATAGCAAGGCTAAGTTGGTATGAAAGCAGGAAGAGGGCATCAAAAGGAACACCTATCAGGGAGGGAAATGGCTCTCAGAATAGCACATTTTTAAAAGTGGGTGGACAGAAAATAAGAACTGGTTTATTAATTAAAAAAATAAATAGACATATTTCTTCCAGTGAGCAAAACAAAACACAAACAGGTAAAATTGTTTTAAACAGTTTGATCTTGCAGCAAGAGAGTTCAAGTGACTGGCAAGCACTCCATGGGGCTAGTGCATGATGATCCAAAAGATAAAATACTTTTTTTACCTTTTCAAATGATTATAAAATAATGCCCAGAGAAGAAAATGGCTTTCCCCTCACTCTGTTACTCACAACGTCTGAGATCAGTCAGTCAGTCCTGCACTATGGAAACTGAACTATAACTCCTGACAAGGTTGCCTATATGATTTTACTAAAGCTTCCCAGTTACCTTTAGCTGATCATGTGTCTGACTTTTTCCATTTCACAATCTGCAAACATTCTTCACCTCTCAAGTTGGTGATAGGTATAGCGCAACAACACGGGTGAGGGAACGTAAGCAGAGTCAAAACTCCTTTTCTGTTTAACTTCATTATCTTCCACCCTTTGTAGGAGCTGCCTTTTTCAGATTATCTCTCCTAGAGCTACCCTTGATTTTGACTTTTGCAGATTCAGACTCCAGATGTTCCAGAAGCACTGGAAGAAGTGATTTCTTTACAACATCTTGCAAGCCAGATCTGAGTACAGTTTAAGTGAAATAAAAGCTACTCATAATGTTCCCTCTTCACAAACATGTAGGATGTTGGTCATACCAATATATAAATTCAGCATAAGTTCATCTCAACTCCACACCATGACACACTCCAAGAAATTATCTCAGTGTTTCCACAGTTTATCATGGCGCTGAGTAATATGGAAAAGAGGCTTTTAATGATTCCTAACCTCACTCTTTAAGTGAATATAAGATGCACTTTTTTTTGAACAGTTTCCTCTATCAGTGTATCTGACAACAAATAGTGGAGGTAGTAGAATCATCATCCTATTATGGATTTACTTAACCCCATAACTCCATTTCTTCCTTTCACAGGAACTCAGTTGAAAAGCTCACCTACTTCCTATGTCCTGAAGCAACACAAACATCAGTAACACTGCATTTGGTTCTCTGGAAGGATATAACAGTATTCTGGATATAATAAGAATCAGCAAGTGAGGCTGAGTAAAAATAAATCAAATGTGTAACTAAGTATAACATACTTAAACAAACAGATTAAAGTTCATCACAAGAGCTATCCTGTTTGGACCAAGCCTTACTTTAGATGGGATGGGGGAAAGGGAAGGTGGAGAAAGAGCAGAGTGGGGCAGATGACATTTTTTATTTAAGTCACATAAATAAAAAAAACTTAGGCTTAAGAAAACTGCAATTTCCTCTCAGACAGTGATCATGGTTCCATCTAATTCGTAAGTAAACATCAGGAACAAATCTCCTGTAAATGGTCCTAAAAGTACTTTCCTGTAACTATTATATCACAGTTGATTCATTTTAATATCGAAAGTGAAATGGGAGCCCTAATTGAAGTTTTGCCTCCAGTCACACTATTTACAATGGCCATCTGAGAATCCTCTGGTTCCTCTGTAAGCTCCTGATGTTAGTTTTTTTTTTTTTTTTTTTTTTCTCCTCCCCACTATCCATCTGTCTGTTTTAAGAAAACTTGGGACTTCTGCTCTTCTTGTCAAACGTGATGAAAATTAAGTGATGGGTTCAAAGAGAAGAGGTCAAGGTATAAACAGAGTAGTTGCATAATATTCTGATAGGGAAAGCAACTAAATTGATACTTAAGTTAGGATTTGCTAGGTTTGATCTTCATCGAGATTAGTTTCTCCAGTTCCACAAACACCGTTAAAGCCTCTCAACGCTGAGGCCTAGCTCTGTGTTTCTCTGAAAATGGATAATTTCATTGTTTTGTGCTCCTGCTGCACTGTTCAGCTGTTGCAAACAAGATGATTCATGGTATGAGCACTTGTGGAATAGGTTATTGTCTGATTTTGTAAGGCCCTGGTCTAATTCTCATTTTGATAATGTTACTGTGAAACCACAGTTAAGAGCACCCTTTCTGGGATCCCAAGGGGACAGCCCCTGCTCTAGAAAAGTCAGAGCTTGTCTGGTTTGATCTGAGGTTTGAGCCGGTTGAGCTCAGTAGCTCACTTGGCCCTCTAGCCTCCTGGTCTAGGATTTGGGTCAGGCAACATTGCTGAAAATGCACATGAATACAACGTGGACTAGATTCACTCCAGTTCTAACAGGATTTCCTTGCCAAGCCCAGGACCTCAATATGAGCAGTGAAATTTAATGACCTGCTGACATCTAGATATGAATCAGATTAGATCATAAATACTTAGTGCCATGTTCTTCATTACTTACAATTTGGAGTTGTAGGAGGAAACTTCACTAAACATGGAGCACAAAGTCTTATTCCTGGTAATAATCATACAAACTCAATAGAAACATTTGGAAGGAGAAAATACTGCTTTTTCTGGTTTGTGAATGTTATTTGACAAACCACATAGCTTTAATGTCACTTGATTAAGAATCTAGCTAAGGCATAAAAGTGACACTATCAACTGGTCCACTACACACATCCTTTACTTTCTGTTGATCTGCAAGCCTAGTTCAGATTCTAGGCCATTCCTATAAAAGTAAGAAGTGGGTTTTTTTTTTTTTTTTTTTAAGAATAAGCAGAATGGCACTTTTCTGACTTGTCTAGAGCAGAAGCAATGAAAAAGCCTCTGTTATTCAAAATATCAGTATCGACTATTATGCAGGACAAGAAAACAGCACTGAACTGTTTATCTATTTGCAAACTATTTTATCCATTTGTCTCATTCTTTTAATATGGAAGAATAGGAGCTGAATTAAGGGAAGTAAATTTCATTTCAATTCTGACATAAGGAAGCAGTTCTTTTTAAATAATACCTTCCTGCTTTAATAAGTAATGTTGCTTTAAAAGACTAAATTACACTAACTGTACTACTTTAAATCACCAAGAGAGATGACTGAAAGAACCAATAATAAAAAAACACTCTCTCAAACTCCAATTACTGAACACATATTTATGAAAAGCAGTTGATCTTCCAATATTTTGCAAAAATGGCATGTGCTCAGATCTGGCTCTTTGGAGAGGCTTACAGAGAGCAGGTCATACAGCCTCCTCTATTCAGGAAATATCAGAGAATTGTGCTTTCATTTTAGGAAGGTCCGGATATGTACATTTCTATATAAAGCAGACACCGTTTCACAAGAATTTCAGTTCTGCCTTCTAAAGCAAAAGTTATAAAATGCTATGAAATAAATTTCTCTGGGTCAGTTATCTGTGCATGCTTGACATACAAATAGTTGTTGACCGGATGAACCACTGTACATGAACCACCGATCACTGAACACTGTACATAATACTAGCTTCATTATTATACTCCCTACACATAACCTAACAAAAGAATCTGAATTTCCAAGGTCATTTTACCAACCTAGAATTTTCCTTCCAAGATTACTGCTCATAAGAGAACATTTCTAAGTGTTTCCTCAGCATTATTCTCCTTTAAACACTGCAATTCAGTGTTAGTGTTGCTGTATAAGCAAAATATACCACTAAAATATACTGCTACTCAGAAAGAAACAATTTCACAATTGTACTTTTTAGTGATGCGTTCAAAGACCATCTACCTCAGTGGAGTCCTAGGCCCCAAATGGAGTTTGCAGACATCTATAGTCCAAATAATACTTAAAACAATTGTCGACTTTTTAATAACCCACTTTCCAACTTTTTCAAAATAACTTTCAAACCTCTTCATTACAAGACATAATACAGATTTCTGGCTTCAGGCTTTTAGTATATTCTGGCTAACCTATTCTACAAATCACCTTTGCACTCTAGCTCTTGCTAAGCTTTATGTTTACAGCTCTCTTCATTTAGAAATTCTCATAGTTTTTCCATTACTTTTTTTTTTTAAAAAACACAGTTCGAGTACATAAATATCCTTCATCCTATCAAAAATATCTGCAAGACCAATCCAGAAAAAAATCACCCTTTTTATTTAAAACACCCCCACACACATTATGTCTGAGCTGGGTAAACAGTTTACATAAAGCTTACAGTCAAGCCACGTGAGGCCAGATAAATTTGTATTCACCGTTATTTTCTCCTGTTTTGTGAACCTGACACGATGCAGCTTATATTCCATCTCAGGCAATCAGAGATACCACTATTGCCTAAATTAGTCTTTCGTCAGACTACAGGAATGTTCCCTTGATTGCTTTCCTCAGCAGGAAAAAAAGACAATCCATCTTTCCCATGTGTACATAGCTGCCCAACACCCAGTTTTACAGGTATTAAAACTAGCTGCCAAAAAAGCAAGGATTTTTAGAGGGCTACCTGCTGCTTTACCTTCCTTTTGCTAGAGTGCATAGATGGACATGATTTGCCTCTTGCTAAAAAGGTGGTGGCTGAGCAGCAGAGGTGAAAGCTGCCCATTTCCTTACTCTGTCATGAAGACTTCAGCGAGGATCTGATCCTTCTGTACTCTGAAACTGATGGACTTTATGGAACAGATGGGAACAACTCTCTCCCAAATCTACTACATAAGCTTTGTTCTTGCTTAGGAGTTTTCTAGGATACTGCATAGGACAGGAAAAAATGAGGCAGCAAAGAGGACATCTGCAGCCCTGAAAATTCCTGAGCAGTAGGAATTCAGATGAAGGCAGACCCACACCTGTGTGACAAGTGACAACAAAATTTTCAATGCACATGAAGCCTGAATAATCTGCTGCAAACCAGGAAGCCACTGTGACATGCTGAACTAGAAACAAAACTGAAGGGAAGGCTCTACACTACAAAGAAGCAGAGATCGGATTTGTTTTCAAGTCTTTTCATTTAAGTGTGTTTTTATCTTGGCAGTTCTGTTTTTCTCTTCAAAATATATCTACTGTCTTCCATTTAGTGTTTCTGTATTCTGGTAAAGTAGTTTGGGGAGCCTTTGGTTTGCTCACTTCAAAGAAATTCTTGAGCGGTATTACCTGAAGCTGCCTAGCCAATTAGGGCTCCTTCAAAGCCATGTTTCTACCTGGTAAGAAGAGGAGAATGTTCTTTCTCCAGCGAATCCCAGGCTAAGAGCAAAACCAGAGATGTTACATAAACAGCACTGCAGTCGCTGGGGAGACTGTTCCCTAGCAACAGTTTGTTAGAAGAGAGTCGTTGAGCATATTCCTGTTCAAGAGAAGCCTGGGGGTTGTAAAGCCAGGAGTCATTAGGGAGTTATAAAGTAGCCACTGTACCAGCAACAGAAGTGTATCCAGGCTCCGATGGCACTAGAGAGGATGTTCACTTTGAAAAAAACCAATTAAGTCATGGTTAAACACAGCTTTTCTTTGGTCACTTATTGCACAATAAAGATGCTACCGAATTTGTGGAGTGCAATGAAAAACACTGAAACCTGAATCACAAATTCAGTTTATTCCACAAGGCATATACTGACCTCGGAATATTAGCAAGGATCCACTTCTGCTGGCTGCTCAGAAAATAAAGATCAGCATGAATCAAAGGAGAGTCAAATCCTCTCTCAAACATTCCTGAAAACCTTTTAATGTATCCCTTAAATTCAGAGACTTCTCTTAAAACAGGTAAAACCCATACCCACTGAAGTCAAATGGAAGATTGTGATCACTTTCATTTTTGCAACCTGAACTCATAACCCAGATTGGTCTGCTTCTCTATTTTTTATATATATTTTTATTAACGTTATGTTACACTGAATGATACTACAGTATCAAAATAAACAGAAGAGAGTTTGAAAAGCACGTCACTAAATTCTAGTTAGAGAAAAGTTATGCAATGAATACCCAAACCTGAACCACAGGGGAGTCTAAGATGACTTACATTTCTTCCTTTATGCAACCACACTGCCACATGAAAAGCTGTGCAGACGCCTGTGGAGGCAGCACTATGCCCACAGAGGCCCAAGTTCCAAGTTGCTTCTTATCCGTAGCCATTCTCACTTCTTTTTTTCATGGCAATAATTGTCAACAATTTTAAGCAAGTGTTTTTAATGATCACTGTCAGCTGAGAAGTTTAAGAAAAATATGAAGAGTCAAACTGTAAACCTACGAACATCACAAGGGGGGGAAATGGGAGATAAAACATGCTGGCTCAGCACAAACTGAAACAGATTTAAAAAAAAAAGTATGCTGTCAATGCTCTCTGAATTAAATTTTCTGAACTTGTTACCTTCTTGCTTTTCTCTCCAATCAATAAACTTAAGCAATTCCATTAGTCTGTTAATTCACTTATTGACCATCACCAATCAAAATGAGTAGGCTGATAATAGACCTCTGACTCAAAAAAATGTGATTCACAAGAAAGTCCTTTGCCTAACTACATTTCTCACAACTCAAGTTTCATGATTAGAGATTCAAACTCTATAACAAGCATAGAGGATCAGACACAGAGAGCTATTTATTTAAACTCCTCCCTTTTTAAAAAACTATGTTGTTTAAAGAAACAGATTTTCCTTGTCAATACTTCCATTTTCATTTTCTCAGTCAACACTAATTAAAATGAGCTTGCTGTTTGCACTGCATCATCATATCTGTTGTAGGCTGTAAATTACATATCTGTACATATCTGCAAGTTCCATGAAGAACTAAAAACATACTAGGGTAGAATACCATCAGTCACTGAGAAACTGTACTGACTTCTAAGATGCATTTTTTGATATGTATTTTTGGGGTGAGGACTCTACAGTGTGAAGAAAAAATGGAAATTTTCTCTTTCTGCTTTATTAGTGATCATTTGAAACACACATTAAATTCAGTTATTGTCCTAATGCATCTAGCTATTCACAATATTTTTGAACAATATTTGATGTGAAATGGAATTCCTGCCGTACATATCAAATTCTTCCAACCAAACTGACCTTTCTAGTTAAGACACTGCATTTCAATATTTTCATACCAAAAATTTTTGCTCCAACATTATATTCTCTTTTATAGTAGTATTTTATTATTTAGAAATAATAAAAAAAAAGTCTAAACAAAATGAACAGAAAAGACAATGCTCTCATAAACTATATGAAATGGAAGAAGGAATTTGGGGATTCATTTTTTCTTCAATATCTTAGAATGGCAAATGCAACAGATAACACTGTTAGGGGATTTATATGACAACTAGTCACATTGTCATCATTTCCTTTCTATATTTACTCCATGATTACAGAATGAAATTAAAGTTTGATGACCAAGATTGTATTCTGTCAGTACAAGTAAGTGTGGAAATATTGATCCTATTTTTATCCAGGAAAAAGTATGCCCAAAATTTTTTGGGTGACAGTGTTGGAACCAACCAATTCTACCAAATGAGCAAGATGAAACTTCCAGCATCCCTCAAAGAATGGGTGTGTAAATAACATAAATGGGTAACTTCCCAGAAAATATTTTCTTATTTCGTAAGACTGGATTAACACAGTATAAATGGTCTCTAGTAATGCAGGACCACTTTGTTTCGTTTTTAAATCTATATATAGAATTCTAATTCTTGGTTAGAATTTTTGCTTTGTTTATTTTAATTCATTATACAATCATTTGGTTATAACTGTCTCCCTTTTTAGAGTTAATTTTGGTTCAGTTCTTTAAACTTCTTGATTTTATTCAATGAAAATTACAGAGCTCAGAGTTACGGAAATAAAAGGCAATGAAATTTCTCGTCTCGTCTCAAATGATTAGTAATAGCTGTATCGTTCAGCTCTTTGTGGAGAAGAGGATAAAATGGTACAAGTATTCCTATTTTAGAACAAGTTCAAAGAAAGACTGCTAAAGGCTTATTTAAAGAAAATTGTATTTCCAAGTGATACGAACTTGCAAACCTTCAGAATATAAAGCTGATACAGCAAAGACATGGTCTCTTTCTACACTGTAGCCACCCTGGGAATGCTGCCTCCTGTGCAGCCACAACTCAGAGTAGATCCACATTTAAGGAAATCAGAATTCCTAAGGGATTTCTAAATTACTATAGTTAAAGCTAAGGACTTTGAAAAGAGCAACTCAGGACTCAATAGATATTTTAACTGTATTTGAATCTGTCTCAGCTCGCAGTGACCGAAAGCTGTTACTATTGGAAGGACTCTTGAGTAGCTTATTACAAAACTATTTTATATTCTAAATTCATTTTCTAATTAATTGATGTCAATGTAAAAAGATGCCATTACACCTAGTAACGGTGTTGGCAAGTTCAGCAGCCAGAGCAGAGACTGGATTGACATGGAAAATGTACTATCTTCCTCTAGGACAAAGCTAAGCCTTCCTACAGGGGCATTTGGGGAGTTCTATGCCATAATTTAGTTTTTTTTTTTTCTAAGAATTAACTGAGGAACTCAATTCTCAGTCCTATCACAGGAACTAAATTTTAGTATAGGAGAGGAAGATTGTAGCTCCCACAGGGTTTGAGTTTTTCCAAATGATTCTTCTCATTATTTTATGGTTATCATTTATTGTTAATTTCATTTTCAAAAAAAAAAAAAAAAAAGTGAATTATAGTGTTGTTCAGAAATACTGAAACTCTAAGAAAGAAAACTATCCAGTTTTAACACTCATACATAAAATGCAATGAAAAAATTTTAGAAGGGCTCTGAAGTCTCCTTCTCTGGAGATCTTAAATCTGCCTGTATGCCACCATGTTTAGAAGTAGAAGCTTTTATGGTATATTCTACAAATTCTGTATAAAATCTACACTTCTACCAAGTGCCAAGATGTTGCATGTATGAGGTCTGCAGGTTCCAAGCACAAAAAAAAAAAAAAAAAAAAAAATTCAAGGCAGATGAGCCTTAAGAAACAGTGTCTGTTCTCAGTCAAGGTTGGTTTTACTCACAACTGTTAAGTGTTCCAGCAGGTATGCCACATCGACCATGTCTGCCAGAATAAGAAGCCTTGTGACAGCTGCAAGCAGTGCCCGGGCTGCCTGGACGACAGCTTGCCTCTTGGGTAGGTAGCAGGGATCACTGGTAAAATCCTCTGCTGATACCCTTAAGGCTTGACCTGCAAAATAAAACAAACTCCCTTAGAATACATTGCAACACTCGGAGGAAAAACAGCTAAAATTCAATTAGTTACTTGGCAAATAAGAAGCAGATAGTTGAAGCAGGTGTTGAAGGTACTTCCTAAAATCGTAGAATCACAGAATGGTTAAAGTTGGAAGGGACTTCTAGAGATCATCTAGACCAACCTCCTTGCTCAAGCAGGGAGACCTAGAGCACATGGCGCACTACCATAGCAGGTAGTGCTAAGATGCAAAGTCTGGAAAGTCATTGTGATTTAATAAGGAAGTGGGAAATAGAGTGTATTACAATTTAATACGGAGTAGCATCAAGTTACACTTTGCTGTTTCATTTCTCTTATGACTTTAATTAGAAATAAAACCTTCTAAATTTTTCAGAAAAAAAAAACTGTTTAAATGAACCTGTCTCTGTTTTAATTTCATATTTAACTGCTATCTGTTCATCCTGCCAGTCACCGATTTTGAAGACACTAAGTTTGACATGGTATCTTTCAAGCTGTAAAAGAACAAGTTAACATTATGTCTTCTGTGTTTGACAGGTGTACACTGCAGTGTAATTTAGATCAGTATACTGTCACATTTTTAAATATACTTGCACAAAAACAGGGGGCAACAACTGCAGTATTTTAGTGCAACAGCAAAATACAAAATAGTGTGTATTTGTTGTTCAACTAAAGTGCACGAGCTTTGAATTTTAACCAGTTGCCCACCTGGGTTCCTGCAGACTCATCTGAGCAACCATTGCCTGAAGAATCAGGGAGACGCTCCCCAAGAAATCGAACTTAACATGATCACTCTTTCTGACTGGTCACCTGGCAACTTTTGAACTGGAAAATTTCAAGTTTTCAAATTTGAAGTTTTTTGCACAGCAGAATATATCCAGCAAAATTAGGTACATATTTTCACAAAAATAGCAAATCAATAAAAAGTCCACGATAAAGCCCTCACTGATGCTGAGTTGGGACTGGCAGTAGAAGCTCATCGATTATTAAGCACCAAAAAATACAGAAGTGTTCTTCTTGAGATGCACACTGGAAGGAAGGTAGGTTCTTGTTACACTGTTTATTGAGTGACTTACTATTTTTGTTAGACACATACAATATCTGAAATGTTTGTAAGAGTGGTAAGGAAACAGTACACAGTATTCTATAGCATTTACTTACAACATGAATGATTCAGTCCAGACTCATTGCTATTTTTGTGGTGTCTTGTGCCACTCCAGTGAGGCAAAGCATCTACTAACTCATTTTAACTAAGCACCCTGGCCCATTAACGTCACCTGTGTCCTTTAAAAGGATAAAAGCAGGAGCCAGCCAATCTGGTAACATCTTGCGACTTCAGCTTTTTAGGTACAGATTTTGCTGCAATTCTAAAGAACTGTAGTTGGGAACTAGCATTTCTGGAGAAACTCAGAAGAGAAGTAATGAAGAGAAAGAAATTTTCTTAGAAAATAAAAACCAGTTAGAAGAAGAAAATATGGAAATATTATAATGGGAAAGATATGAGGAATATCCTACTGTTCTGAGGGTATGCATTGCAAACACATAAAAGACATGTAAAGTTAACTTGGTCTCTCACAGCCTGAAATATACCATGTCTTAGTCCTAGGGAAGAGCTGTATCCAATGCAAGACCATTATGGCATCAGACAACTGTGCAACCTCACTCAGTTTTGCTGGGGAAATTGTAAGGTGTAAGAAAGTATGCTAGTTAAATTCACACCAAAAAGAGAGACAAAAAAGTGGAATTGTTGAGATGGTGAGGAAAAATACTGACATGAAAAGTTATAAAACCCTAATGAAATAACAGGCTTGTAAGACAGCATCTCTGCAAAGCTGAGGATCAGCCAGTTACAGAGGAACAACAGAAACCAATTGTCTGGACCAGATGTTCTTGTTAACCCCTTCTCTGTGGGTAACACGCATAGTAATGCTTGGCTTAGTCATTCATTAGTTCTAGCTGTCTATTGTATTCATTAGTCAGAAGATAACTATTTTCAACTTCTCTATACCCTGATTACATAGCATCTTTGCACAGAGTAAAAGCTGCCCAAACAGAAGTGATCAAGACAGGAAGGTTTACTGATTAGAAAAGAACTCATCGGTTGGGAAGGAGAGAAAGAACTCACTTGTGAAAGAAGCAGACAAGAGTAGATGGTGAGCATTACAGTTTAATAATTGAAAATCAGAAAGGAGTAAGATACAGCTTAGCTAAGGACAGGAAGCCCACCTTTATCACTGGGAATATTAAATAAGAGTCATAAACTAAAGGGTAATATTCTTAGAGCAAAGCAGCTCCCCAGAAACATCCTGAACAACATTTCCCCGCATGCATAACCTCAAAGCTGAAATCCTTTTTTACAAGCCCCTATATGTGATGATTTGCCTAGTGTGCTCTGATACCACTCCTTGCACAGCAGAATAACCCTATGGATTTGGGTATCTTCCAAGCATCTTAGACACTTAGGAGTTTATGTTGAAAAATGATACCCTCAAAATTCCCCCATAAATCATGTTTATCCTCAGATAGTCCTAAAATCTGAGAATACTAGTGTTTCAACACTAATGTGCTGGATACCTCGGCCTGTTCAGAATCACTGTCACCTTCACAGTTTTACACCAAAGCCTCATCACAATTCGCAAACTAGTCCCTCCTCTTTCTCCATCTCATAGTTGTTCTCCAAACATGTTTTAGCTGATTGAAGTGCTCAGACAATTCAGGCTGCCTATTATTTCAGAGTTGCCTGCTGCCTTCTGACTAATGCCTTCCTTTTATCTGCCAACAGAGGCTCAATGAAGGTTTAATGAATCCATTCAAAAACAGCACAGAGACTGACAGAACCATCTCCCTCCAAACTCACTGTCATGCTTTTACTTCTTGATGAATAAGGCTCTACCTTGGGAAATGAGAGATAAGGGTTTGAAGTCCACATAAGCACAAGAGAGCACTCTACTGATAACAATCTTGGTTAAAAGTTTTATAGTACTAGCAAAACAAAGGGAGGACCTCTTCCTAACCTCCCTTTACTCCAGGCCATCCTGGAAATACCCTCTCAAATTTCAGGTTAGTCTCCAGCAACTACTTTTTTTTTTTTTCTCTCTGAATAAGTCTCAGTGTTTTCCATGCACAGAACAGGCCCCTAAGTCTCTACTTGTTTCAGGATAAATGAGATTTTTTTCCCCAAAGCTAAGTAAGTGGGTCAAAACTAAAAACCTAAAATGCCCTTTAACTTAATAACAGTGTATTTGCAAGATGTGCCAAATAACCTGAATTTAGTTACATTTAACTTGGAAGCACAAGTATCTAACAGTGAATCACCCCACACCGTTTTTGCACACACATTTTTGGGGCACTTAACCCACATGATAAATAACAAGGCTTAAAACTCATTTTCTATTTCTCACTATCTATTTCTACTATTTTCTTCTTTTCCCACTACACAGATGAGAGTCAGAATTATACAGTTATGCAAGACAACATTCGGACAACCACAGAGGAACTCACGTCACGTTTGGAATTTTAAGTGGTACGAATCACAGATTTATTCCTGTTGCATCAAATTCTTTACTGATGAGTGAGTACATGAGGAAGACGAGCCAGAAGGGTGTGAAACATAACATACCCCTTAGAAATGAACTGGACTTAATGGCAAGACAAAGTATAAGATGGTCATAGGATCATGCCCCAAAACTGAGGTATGAAATGCAATCTAAGACAGTCAGAACTCTGATTAAAAGCAGCAAGAAATGGCAGCTTCTATACCAACATAGTTAGAATTTGCTTAAAAAGCAGTAGAGTGCATGACAGGTCAAAGCAACCTAACTCCTCTCCCATGTAACGGTAACTTCTATCAAATATTCCTCCCTAATATTTGTCATAAACAATGAGTGTGAATTTAGTTACATAACTATGGAAGCACAAAGATGGGAGTATATAAGTTACTTGAGACATCCAAATGAGAGTCACCCAAAAGTTATGAGACATCACAGCCATGTAAACAGTGACAGAAGGCAGACATCTCAGCACATGTAGATATATGATTCCCAAAATAAGTGGTGTTGCTACTGTTAACTGATTAACTACTATTGTCATCAGCTGGCTGCTACTCCTGTGTGTGCTTACCAAAATATAAGAGGTAAAAAGACAGTGCAGCCAGAGGTAATTTTTTAAAAAGTTAAGAGTACCCATACATTATATAACGACAAAAAATTACCTGAAAATTCCCTTAAAAGTAAGACACTCATGAGCTAGTTGGCAAATCTGCTGTTGGTAAATATCTGACAAACACCCACACCTCTGCAAGGCTGCTAGCTGATGGCAGGCAATCTGTGCATACAGCAAGCACCCCTCTGAGACAGTGGTCAAAAACACATTTAGGGAACAGCTAAATGCTCCTCTCTGCTTTAGATAAATCCAGAACAGTGCTTTCTTCTTTCATTTCTTATAATTAATTGTTTTTCTTTCTCCAACCCTAAGCATCATGATCTTCTCCTATTTGTTTGCACATCTGGCTTTCTCCTTGCTTATTTGCTATTTTCCATTACAGCCATGTGAAAGTCAGTGAATTTTGTGTCATTCTTCCCTACTCCCACAAGGAGGTATTACTGCCAAGAAAGTCCTGTCATTCACTCCAATGAATCCCTGTGGTAGGTGGATTTATAGCTCTGGAGGAACACAGATGTTGAAGGTAGCTCCCTGATGCAGGCAGGGAGGTATTGCAGCCAGTGAAAAACAGAATATTTCAATCCACTGTTCTCTGGACTAGGCAATGTGTTAAGCATCAAAATGTCTTCTTAGTTGCTCAGTTTTCCAGCAGGCAGATTTGCACTGCTACGTCACTTGAGCTTTCTTACTGCCGAAGGATATATGTCTGCATAACATACACTGCAATTATTATGTCTTTGGGAATCATAAACATATGAATTGCTTTAGTCAAATCTGAAATAAGGGCAAATCTTCTGTTTATTGGCAACAGAAGAACAAACACCTGTGTTTGACTTCTACATGTCTAGTAGGAGCAAATATTTTTTTTAAGAATCTCTCTATAAACAGTTTGAGAGCCATTATGTCAGTATGTGATTTTTAGTCTCAAATGCAATGGAAAAATCAATGGCTCATACCAACACTAACAGATCTATGACTTCTGATTTACACTAGCATTTGAAGTCTCAAGTCCAGACGGCACAAACTTACCCACAAGGAGAATTATGACCAGAAGAGGTTGGGAATTGTCTCATGGAGTGCAAAGCTCCCCACCCTTTCCAAAAACAAACACATGAAGCAAAACTAATCATTAGCATGATCATCTTTATCTTCTACAGCAAATAAAGGATTCTGCTACAGCCAGTCAGCTACTAGCAGCATTATTAGAAACAGAGGAAAATAGATATACATCTCCCACGTGTTCCTAATATTCAATACATGATAACTCAGATGCTCACAATAACTTTCTATAGATAATCCTGGACATTTTTCTCCTGCCTCACAGGTTCATTCAGCCCACTCGGATACCACTGTATTCTGTTGCACTGCAATTATTTTACTGCCTCATATCAGGAAGTTCCATTTCCACTATCATACAGCTGCTCCTAATGTGTAATCAGAGCCACAGCATAGACCCACACTTTGTGCTTTGCACTAGTCTCCTCATCGCCCCGTCCTGACTCAGGGACATCTGATCTAGTGCCGGGGATGTCAGAAGCAGCTTTTTTATAGGGGAGCTCTGTTTCAATGATGAAAAGAGAGCACTTTGATACCTAAATTATATCACTAGAATTACAGCCCTTTAGATGCAGAACATACATGTGCACCTCTCAGCATAAAACGAGAAAGCTAAGCTCATTTTAAGAGATTTTTGCATGAGGAATAAGAGTTGAGTACAAGTACAAGCTAGAAGAGCGGACTGTGGGGTAGGCGAATTGAAAACTCCCCGCGAGGCAGAGCTCACAGGGTGGTGATCAGTGGTCTACCTGGAGGCCTGTAGTAGGCAGTATAGCCCAGGTGTCAATCCTGGATCCAGTCTGACTGAACTTATTCACCAGTGATCTGAATGTTGGGACAGAATGCTCCCTCAGCAAGTGTGCTCACAGTACAAAGCCGGGAGGAGTGGCTGATGCAACATAGGGCTGGGCTACCTTTCAAAGGAACCTCAGTGGGCTGGAGACAGGCAGAAAAAAACCTCATGAAGTTCAGCAACTTCAGGTTGCTGAAGGGGCCACCAGGCCCTGGTGGATGAGTTGACCACAACTTCTGCCCTTGTGGCAAAGGTGGCCAGTGGTATCCTAGGTATGAGAAAGAACATCGCCAGCAAGTCAAGGAAAGTGTATAGGTATTGCTGGGACAGTGTAAAGAAGGTAGAATCACACTGCTCAGTGGTGCTCAGCGAGAAAGGCAACAGTCACAAACCAAAACACAGTCAATTCTCTCTGCACATAAAAAAAACCCTTTCTACTGTGAGGGTGACTGAGCACTGGAACAGGCTGCCCAGAGATCCTGCTTGAGCAGGGCTGGGGAGGCAAGGGGAAATAACCTTTAAAAGTCCCTTTGACCTCGCTTTATACAAGAGATCACTCTCCCTTTCCTTCAGGAAATATCTTCACAGACAGATCTTCCCTAGTATTGGCCACTGAGAGGTAACTTCTTTTAAGTCAAACTTTCTCTCCTCTATTTTCTGTCAAAAAATATAGTAAATCTGGACATCCAAAATACCAAATTAGATTTTCTAATTTCTTCTCAAAAAGTAACTGAAGATTCAAAATTTGACTCCAGGAAGTAACTTCTTTCAACTCTGCTATGTGTGATTTAAGGCTTATCTAGGAACACACTTGAGACCTGATAACAGCCAAACACATGCAACACTGACATTGCAATAGATGGAAACAATGCAGGCAACTGTTGTGTTTCTGACCATACAGGGTCACTAAGAAAAGGCAATAAATACCAAACATTTTAGGTGCCGAGCCTGTTTGAAAAATAAATTGCAATCATATCATGATGCAAATGCAGAAAAAAAAGTGAAATTCTTCTTGCAATACAAAATCATACTGATTCCTTCCATAAACTACTGTATAAGTGTCAGTTCTTTTACAACTAATTCTTATTATGAATCAGGAGGCAATTTTTTGAAGTGTTGTGTTTTATATATAAAATCTGACAATATGACAAAAATCTGACATTTTTTTTTTCCCAAAAAATGCTTTTACTTAGTTTCAATACTCTATTTTGGCATAAAATTTATATATATAAATGCATATATTTATATATATACACACACATAAGCACAGACAAAAGTTGGCCCTTTAAAACTTTACCAAACTATATCAAAAGGAAGACATGGCAGTTCTAGCAGCTTCCTAGGTGAAGCTCAGAGCCTGTAGACAGCCTACCCAGGTCTTCCTGGTGATCCATTTTAATGGAGTTCTAAAAGCAGCATCCAAACGTGGAATGAGATAGCCCTTATAAAGAAATCTTTTTGAAGTTCAAAGAGAAATGCATATACCGCCATATTAAAATGATCAGACCATACATCTTTGATAAAACTTTCTAAGAAGATAAAAAAATGACAAATGGAATTTACACAGGAACATGCTTGCCATGCATTAGAGCAACATCCTCCTTCAGATCAACAGTGAAATCCAACTGAATTTAAGACCAAAATCTCATACACTGACACTGTTCATTGAGACTGAAGTACAGTCAGCTAAGCTATACCAATGCCTCCATTTCTGAAACATTCCATGGTACTCCTTCCTGAAATAAGTTAAATGCAACATATTACTCCATGTTTTCTCTTCACTTGGTCTGCTAACTTATCCCTTCACTCTCCCGATTTCATAAGATAATATTATGAACAGGATTATCAATATCATCTTGAAAAAAGTCTAACATTTCTCTAAAATGATCTCCTAATAATGAACTCCAAATGGAACTGCAGCACTTGTACACTGGCCTTCAAAATAAATAATCCTATCACAGTCTTCAACTTAACATGCTCAATGTGAGACAGAAGGTAAAATGTGAGCAGAAGAGAGCTTTTATTTATACTTTCCAAGTGTTGGTCTGCAACTGTGGGACTCATAGTTCGGTTCAAATCCGAGTGAAATTTATAGAATCGTTTCAAAATTCCACTCTACAGTAATAGAAGTTGCAGCCACATACATAAATTCATAATTGATTTAAAAACATAGGAATAAAAACACCTGCCAGTCACCATAAAAAAATGCATCCCCACAGAAAATTAAATACTGTATATTAAGACACGCACAGCATGTAGCTGCATGCAAACAGTTTTATCACAATGACTCACATTCTTCCAGAGAGCTTAAAGCAAATCACAAGACATTTAACTGCAACAAAATGTGATTTGAATAATATAAAATAAAGCTACCTACGAGGAGACATATCACAAATTAAAAACAATATACAGCTGTAAGATCTAAAAGTAACTGCAAAATTATTGTGCTGCTATTTACTATATAATTGTTCCTTAACTTCTTAAAATTAACTTGAACAGCTCTACAAATCCCTGAAGATGTTTTTGAGCACTCAATTTATCATTGCATGATGATAGGTGATAATATTGACTTAACTTCCCTATAAAATGTATGAGCTCTATATAATCTACTTTATGTATTATTTATTTTTGTAGTCACTTCTGGTCTTGGCTGAGAATCAATAAATAAATTGAAAATGTGAAATATTTTTACATTATCTACATATAAAAAAATCAATATAAAACCACATATTTTCATTGAATCCTGTGTTACCTGCCTGGAATGGATAAGCTACAAGAATACTCCAAAATGAAAAACTTTTAAAAAATATCTCAGCTGATCAGTATAACAGATAACCATGGTATTTGCTGGTCATAACACTTTTCATCTCAAAAGCACCCTGAAGTACCTCAGACAGCTTATGTATGCACCATAAATTCTAAAAGGGGCCACCTCTGGAACCAGGAGGGAGCCAATATCAATAATCACTACCTTGAATAACAGCAGAAACTCAGAAATTGGTCCAGCTGCACATGCAGGAAGACAAAATACAAAAGAAAAATCATCTGAAATAGGACTGCTGCACAGTCCTTCAAGTACAAACTGCCATGTGCCCTAAGAATGCTGCTCAACAGTGAAAAGGAGATTAAAGTCTGCTGTGCCCCCTGATAAAACTGAGCCTGGTTATTAGCTCATCCAATAACATGGCCCAATAACAATTTGAAGTAGCAGATCATTGCTCTTTGCTTGCCTGTTCCCACTTCTTTGGGAAACCTTCCATCACTCCCTCTTAATCTGATCCCAGGAAAACACTAGATACTATTCATTTATGGAATGCCAGTATTGATGAGAGGAGGTCTTTCGCACATATCTATGCAACTAACAGTATTATTTTTGTGTCTCTTTTTCTCTGAAATCTTCTCTCTCTTTGAAATTTTCAAAGCTGATTTCCATAGGAACCTGTTTTGGACATCTGTCATTTGGAAAAAGCTAATAATCAACAAAGCAGAAAGAAGAAAAAAAAAGAAAAAAAAAAAAAAAAAGGTGATTAACACAGTTCTCAGTAGATGATGAAAGACAGTCCTATTCTGGAAGGCTGCATGGAAATGGTGAGAGGTCATTAAGGCACACATTGCCGAAGATGAGCTGCTCCATCAGGGAGGGTCTTCAGAAGCTTAGACAAAGAAATTGTAAGCTCAAAATGCAAATTTTGTAAGCTTTTGTAAGCTCAAAATGCAAATCCAGAGCCTTATATTATCTTCACAAATTAAATCCTTGCTGCAGCACAAAAGGAGGAAAGTATCTTCTAACTAAATTACACTAAACTTCCAACTAAAATACCTTAATCTCTGAATCTGGAAATCACTTTTTTTTTCCCCAAGAAGAGTACCAAGTATGTATTAACTTAAACATTTATTTTCCAGCCACTGCAAGTAACAACGGGAATCCAGTCTTCACTGAAAAATACTAAAAAAAAAAAAAAGTGTTTTTCCACATGTGACCCAGCTTGCACACTTCTCTATGAGTGGTATTAGAGAAAATTGCACTCAAGTATCTCAAAGCTAAGTTCACAACAAAATATATATTTATAGATACCCTGGCTCTATTTAACCAGACGTATTTCCCTCCAACATTTTAGCACCTTAAAATAAAGTGACAGCTGTACAGTTATTGTCAGGGTCTGGCATGCAAGTGATACACTTAATAAATGTTGTTGTCTCTAAAATGGTTCAATATATAAATAAAACTACCTTTAAGTACATTTGGAAAATAGAGAATGTATTAAATTAGCTTGCAAACATGTTACTGCTAATAAATCATTATTTAAACTAGGAATTAGCTATGTATGAAGTTTAGAAACATCAGAACCAAATGTCTTGAATCACTAAAAATAGATAAATATCAAAATCTTAGACAATCAGTGTAACATATAACAGGTCAAACTATCATGATTTGTAGCCAATGCAATCTCACACACTTTAACTGCACTTTATGTGGCAAGGGTCAAAGCAGGATATATCGGGTGGGTGGGTATTGCCAACAACAGAATATTAGCTCATCTAATCAACTTGGCAATGACCCTTTTGATAAGGAAAATACTTCACAATTTCTAAATTATTTTTAAAGCCAAGTACTGCTCTCAGTGAGCTGGGAGAAATCTTTGAAATATCCAGTACAGCTAAAATGTTTCTTTTGCCAATTTTTTACAAACTGCAGGGCTACTTACAGAATTAAGGTCTTTTCCACATCAAGTCTCTGTTTTAGCCTGTGTGCGTATCATTTCCAGGTCTTCATGTCATCCTTTTTATTTTCACCCATTAAGGAGTTTAAAATTGATGAATAAATATTTAGACATCAGAGCGCTCTGTGACTCATTTCACTTATCTGTTCTCCAGTGAAAAGTGAACATTCTAAACAGTACTGAAAAATTTTGCTCAATATGGTTCAAGTTTTGCTAAGCTCAACAAATATTTTTTATGATTTTGGTGCAAATATTCAAAAAATATCTAAACAATATGCTCTTAAAGATATTTTTCTGTTAAAAAAATAAATATAAATAAAAATCTTCTCCTGTCCTGAAATCATAGGGAGACAAAATATCCAGGATTTAAAACATGAAGAACAACTACTGGGAAAAAAACACTCAAAATGAGATCCCCTTCTCCAAGTTTTGCAGATAGTAATTTGCCATCTGTGATTTGTCGTCCAAGTTTTCAGAGGGGCTGACAATATTCTCTTTCCCCTCCTTTTTTCCTCTCTCCAGCAGCCAAATGACAAGAAGAAAAAAGTTCATTTTTAGCAGTGAAACCAAAAAAGCAAGCAAATCTAATTTTCATTTTCAAAATAAAATAGAAGAAATTTGTACTTCGCAGTATGGTCATAACTGGAAACAACTTCTATCTCATCAAAAATATTTTAATATCTTTAACCTTCTTGAAAATTTTCTTTAATTCATTTTGATACAAAAGTTACACGTGTAAGCTAATCCTTTGTGGTGCCTAAATTATTCATCACATACTTACTCTCTTTTCGGACATCTTGGAGTGAAGAGTGAAGTTCTTCTTTAAATACAGTTGCCTCCTTGGCAATTTTTGCTCCCTTGTCCAATAGATTCCAAGTGGCTTCTTCCACAGAAGCTAGCAAGACATGAGCTCTTTTGGATCGTCCCTTTTTCTTTCTAGAAGGATTCTGTGGACAGTTCACTAGTGTTGTAACCTATATTTAAAAGAAACAAGACAACAGAGATTAAAGTTCTATAACAAGGTTTCCTATTTTAAAAATCAAATATGGGTGAGAATAAGTGATGAGATTTTCCCTGCTTTAGAAAGGGGCAGGCAAACCCAGCATACACAGTGAGAACGGACAAAACTTTTCCTTCAAGTTTGACAGGTCACTTTACCTAAGATGCCTGATCAGTGCACGCTTCATTCTAAAGCCATCAAAGAAAAGTCAGTGGAAACCACATTAGCACATTAGCCCTGATATAGACTCTGACATTGATTTTTTTTTAAATTGCTTTATGATATAAATACTATTTATTATATTTACAGAGATTTCCATTATAATAAGGGCTTCCCACACTTCCATATGTCATGAGCTGTCTGAGGAACAAATAATCTAGTTGTGTATAGATGCATCTCAAAGTGCTTCCTCTTCTTACAGAGGAGGATCACAGTGGTCAGAATTCAGCACTTTAGAATTCTCTGAGGGGTTTTCATACATTAGCATTGTTCAACATATTACTCAGAATCTAGATTACAGCATCTTGGTCCAAATTATGGCTTTTAAGAACACATGTCAACAATCATAAAGAAGTTATTTTTATGTAGCAACCCACTCCACATTCCTCATCCTCCACACAGCCTCCTCACTCCAACAGAATGTTTCTAACAAACTTCTCTGAAGCATTGCTTGAGCTGTCATAATAAGGGAACACTTCTAAGAGATTTTTAAAGAAAAGTGTTATAGAGACATTTCAAAACATACTTTATTTTCAATAAGTTATATATTTTTTTTCAATCTTCCTACTTCTGTTCTCTGTGCCAAAACATAGATAGTATTATTTTAAGTACTATATTATTGTTAACATTAAGTATATATTAAAAATATTTTAGGAAATACTTGTATTATATAATATTAATACTAAAGTATAACATGAAGTAAAAATCTACTCTCAAAGCTCAAAGAGTGAATTTTGTATGTATATAACTGCAAGGACATTTTTTGTGGCAAGGGAGCTGACAACACTATTACACAAGCAAAGCAAAAGCTGCGTATGAACTTCTGAATCCAACATGCAACTTAGCTCGTGACCGCCGCACAGCTTGTGGTTTGAGCTAGTCTAAGGGAAAGTGCTGCTTTCACAAGCCCACAAAAAAGATAAGGTCCTGTCTCCCAGTCACTGTTAGACCCTGTTCTTCATTTCAAACACTTTCAGGCTTTTCATGCAGCAACATTTTAAAAGCTCTAATAAATATCCTGAGGGAAGCATTTCTATGAACGCATCCTTAAAAGAAAAAGCCTTGGCTCCTACCTTACTCAGGTGGAATTTGTGATATACAACAAAGACCAATCACTTGACATCAACTACCTTAGAAAGTCCCAAGGGAGATACTCACATAAATATCACTGACTCAGATAATTAAAGAAAGCTTGAGCATTTTTTTAACTGTAGCTCAGCCACAAAAGATGATAAATGAAATTATCTACTGCACATAAATCAATCACAGGGAGTAGGAATCTAACTATCTTTACAAACCCTAAAACATTATTTCTAGAGCATTTAATGCAGCATCCACAATTATATTTTGAGAAATGTTTAAACAGCTTACAGGCTGATATTTTTAACAAAGATGACAAAAAAATGGATGTTAAAAAGAATTTTTTTACACAGTAACTTATTAAGCTAAGATATCATTTAAATGCCTTTTTAATAGTAATTCCAAGAAACACATTACTAATATATTTTTTATTTCTGATTGTTACTCTAGTTTCATTCCTATGAATAAAAACTACATGGAATAATATTTCACTTATGTTTTCGAGGAGGAGGAGAACAAACAGTAGAAATGGAAAATACAAAAAATAATCTTTCCTACAGGAGGAAGCTCATGACTGCCAGACTCTATCTTCAGCAAAACTGCCAGGAAAAGAAATATCAGAAGCTAAAATATAATGTTTTCATGGAAATGGGCCCAATGCAGCTTACCTCAAATATCAGTCAAAATTTGATAGGTAAGTCTTTGGCTCAGAGGTTAAGAAATAAACACCACTCATAGGCCTCTAACACAGATGCTCAAAGAGGAATGCAAACCTTTCAGGCAGATCTTACACAGAAAGAACTGAACTACACAGTAGTTAATATGGTGTGCTCTTCAGAGTCATTGTCAATACAGTTTCTAATGTAAAGATACATAGTCAAAATGATAGCATTACAGGAGATAGTCAGAGAAGCCTGTCCCCATTTATCAGGTTTACGCCTTTCTGCCAGGTATAAATACTTTTCTTACAGCTATACACAGCATGCATGGTTCGCAGCTTACAACAGAAATCATTATCATCAAGATTTTATTTGGTATGTTTCGGAAGAGAAAGACAGCTGTACTAAAAGCACAAGATTTTTTTACAGCATGATTTTCGAGTCCATATGCCATCACAGCTGTAAAGCTGAATCATGCTGTTGGTACTTGTTACTGCCAATCTCAACTGTTAAGTTTTTGTCATAGTTGCCCTAAATACTGAATTCCTAAGGAACTGTGCAGCAGTTCTTCAGAAGTTGTATTTGGTTCTTGTCCATAATTTACATCCAGTTCTTTAATATTGCAGTAATTTAGAAAAACCATACTTTAATACCTTTAGTACCAAAAGGTTCAGTTTACCTTTGGTAGTACTATGGAAGAAAACTGTCAACCACAAAACTGCCTTTCATAGTTGAAAAGGTATTTAGTTCAGCATATCCTGCAATCCTAGACGTTTTGAAGAAAATAAGGCACTTGAAAGCAGCTGTCCAATGACACTGGCAAAGCCACATGCTAATTGCTTCAAACACTAACAGTCCTTTGTCTAAGCCAGACATTTGGGGATAACAAACTGTTGTCCATGCCAATAAATCCTAGCTAATCATTTTTATCAAACACAAAAGTAAGCTCACCATATAAGGAACTGAAAACACAGCAGCATTTGGCTTGGATGTGTGCAGCCAAACTTTTTATGGGTGAGAATGAATGTCTTTCCACGTCTCTATTTTTAATCAGTGATACAAGGGACCCATGTGCAATACATGTGCAATACATGTGCAATTGCATAAGTTGTTAAAATTGCCAGTTACCTTCCTGCCACATTTCTTGTGAGATTAAAAAAAAAGGCATTAATGAAAAAAGAAAAGAAAAAAAAAAAGTCAAACTCTTTGGGTCAAAGGATTTATCTCTGAACTCAAGGAGTTTCCATTTCTAATAGACTCAAGTTTTAGAAAACACACTCAAGAAAATTATGTTGAAAATTATGTCGTTTTTACAGATGAGGTAGTTTGTTTAGTTCTGAAAAGGGGCTTCTTGTTTGACAGTTTTTGGGTGTGTTTGTTTTTTTGATCCTACAAAACACAGGTTATGATCTTTATTACATTCCTTCATTTACTCTAAAAACACAGTACTGCAGCTGCTTGAGAACAATCTGACCTATTTCCATTACACAATAAAACTTTTCTAATGCAGTCTATCAAAGACATCTAGGCCTAACATTCAGATTAATATCATAATCCATGCACATAAGATGCTCCAGCTTGATGACTTTGAAGAAACCACAGACCTGTGACTCAAGTTTTATACATCATCAATCATACCCCTTGCCAAAAACCAAAGAATTAAAGGCAGGCAAAATAAGTGAGTGACAATTCAGAAATGAGAAAAAAAATAAGACAAATGAATAAAAAGTTTTGGATGAGTGAGCTAAAGAGTAGCAAAAATTTAAATGAGGCTTTGTGAAAGAAAAACGATTATTTTGATGAGATGATTTTAAAAAACGACTTTTCCTAGAACATGTTATAAAGCTTGATCAGCACCAATTCATCTATTACATGCTAGAATATTTATAGCAGTTCTAGTGTAAATAGAGGACAAGTTTACCATTTGAAACACTTGAATTTGCAATTTGAAAGATTATAGAAAATGTGAATATATCACTATCTTTTCAAAATAACATCACAAATCAACTTTATAACCTGAAAAATACATAAGTTAATGAGGAGGGGAAAAAAAATGATTTTGATACCACAGTTTCTCACATCAGTAAATTAAGAAAAAAAAAAAAAGAAAAAAGTTAAGTCATCATCAGGTACTGTGAAAGAGTACTTGATGTAAAAATAATCAAGAGTTTAAACACAGTCCAGGATAGAATAAGCATAGAGAAGTGACTTCCCAGAGAAAGAAAAATACAAAGCATCAGTCTTCAAAACAAAAAGTTTCTTACACTGCTAATAAGTGGTTAAAATAATGCATTAAAACAATGCATTATATTGTGTGTAACAGTACTGTAGAAAAAGCATCTAATCTACTGACATAATTTATTGCAATAGGTGCAGGTAAGCATCTTGTTAAAGGAAACAGTAGGCTAAAGTGTATCAGAGGCTGGACATCCCTATAAAACAACCTTATGATATTTACGCTTTGGAAAAAAAAATGAGATTAAGATAAATCAGGACTAAAAGTGAAGACTACTAAAATCATGAAATGGAAAAGCTAAAGATCTACAAACTTCTATATACATAAAACAGACTGACATATCAACTATTGCAAATATTAAATTGTAATTTTGAGTCTGTTATATGCAGTAACAATCCAGAAGAAGCTGAACATTCTGCATTCAGTATATTTGCATATACATTCACATATATAACATGAAAATGATAGAAACTATACAATGGAACAAATGGAGACCAAAGACAACTAATAGCTTTTTTATTATTATAAGCTAATAGCTTATTATTATTATAAGCCCCAGTAGAACTGCAATATATAAAAAATAAATTAATTTGAAAGTGAAATTCAGAATTCAATTCCTATGCAAATTTTCACATCACTCAGAAGGCTATCAGCTGCTTTACAGCAACTGCCTGAGAAGGAAGGGTACAGTTACTTAGGAGGAAAACTACATATTGGTATTTTGTACCAACTTTTATAATCCACTTGCTATGCCTCCCCTCCTCTTGATGCAGTTCTGTGCCTCACAGAAACAGGTTGCTTCTGTTCCTATCAGTATTAGAGAACCTTTACAAAGAACTGGATCCTTTAAGGTACTGAAAACAACTCTCACTTTACATAATTATGCTCTCCAGTTCACCAACTTTAAATCTTTTAAAATACTCAAGCTTGACTATCAGCACCATCTGTTCGTAATGCTCACTGCAGAATTCTCTTCCCTGTAGCCTCCCCAAAATCGTTCCCAGGATTGCATCCAGCAAGACCTTTCTCTCCAGACAGTAATCCCAGGCTTATTCCAAAAGCAGTATAAGCAGGAGCACACCAGGTCTTGCTCCTAGTTGGTCTAGTCTGCATGCCCTATCCCTATAGCTCTTGTACTGTGATGGATGTGCTCCTTGCCCAGCTCAAGCTGACTTCTCACACATAGCTCTGTTTAGGTGTTAATGACCACATTATCTGATCCTGGGAGTTGCCTCCCTGATTTCTTCCCTCACCCAGACATTAATCATCAATAAGAGTCTTGATGGCCCTATCCGGATGGGGAGATAAGGCTGATTGTGTGTACGCTGGCCAACAGTCACTTCTGAATTGAAAGAATGACTATATGTCAATCATCTCATCCCATAAATATGGGGACAGCCCCAGAGCACATTGAGCTCTCCTTGCATTGCAGCAGGCTGTCCGCCAGGATCTCCCCTTGAGCAGGGACGCCTCTCAAGGACACCCCTCAGGGTTAAGAGATCCTTCCAACTACAGATTCGTGGTAAATCACTATAGCACGCCTTTCTCTGTTTGAATTTGTAAACTTTACTTTGGAATTGTGCACAAATTCCTTAGCCATAAACCATTGACCACATCTGGGACTAGGATTGGATCTAGCCGCACCTAGACTCTTCTCAGATGGAGTTTGGAAAGCAAGGGGGGCCAATCTGAACCTCGTGAACCAATGGGAGGGTGTCCTTGGTAATTCTGTGTGTATCTTGAACCTCCACGCAGTAAATAATAAGCAACCTTGCCATAGAATCTCGTGAAACCATTGTCATTATCAATAAAACCTATTTCTATTTCATTCCCATGAGTGAAGTGCTTTGTGTCACTCCCCCCCACCACCACTCGTTCCCTGACATGTACTCTCACATCTGAACATACGTAGCACATCCCAGAGGAGTACTGCTGTGAAAGCATAAATTTTGCAGACTGTGATGAAATCTCTTCATTATATTGGATACATAAAGATATTATTCATAAAGCATCTTGAGGGGAAAAATGCCTGGGGCTCAATGAGGGGCTATTCAGGGCCACACGAACTTCAAATCCCTGAGAAAGAATGACTCAAGCCAACCCAGAGCTCAGGGACTCACAGCTACAAGAATCTCCCTGGCCACTTTCGGGGCATAAATGTTTGGCATTAAGGGGAGACCAAGCTATATCACTCAAAATGTAAGAAAATGACTAGAAGTGACCTATTTTAAGACTCATGATAAGAACTATCATGATCATGTGGTAAACATGGAGAAAACATTGTGTGTGGCATGCAGAGCATGCTACAGAGATCTATGGTTTAAGGGAGACAAAAGCTTGACATTTACAATGAGCATAGTCAAGCACTGGACCAGGCTGCTCAGAATAATTGTGTATGCTCCACCTTTGGAGATATTCAAAACCTGAGTGGATTATGTCCTGAGCAGCCTGCTATAGGTGACCCTGCTTTGATCAAGAGGGTTTAGAATAGATAATCTCCGAAGGTCTCTTCCAACATTAATTATCACATGATTCTGTGTTAAACTACAAGTGAAGGGATTTCTCCAAGTGCTATGATATAAACTGCAAGGACACCACTCTGCACTGGTAGCAAAGGATTGCATCTATTCCCCTTTTAGCTGGGGCCTGAGGGTATATTTACAAAGCAGGCATTGCTCTGACAGCAGCACATGTAGATACATATTAATATAATCTTATCACTTTTCAAGTTGTAATATTATATAAGTTTTCAAGGAAGTGAGTCAAGCACTTTAATTAGAAGCTAAATTAAATTAACTCTGGTATATGCATCTATACTGCTAGTCAAGCCAGCTACTTTAAGGTCACTCATCTTCAGCTTACCTACACAAACGGCAGTCAGAGCACTGACCACTAAATAAGCAGTGTAGAGCTGTGACAAGGAGTTTGATCTACAACATCTTGGCAAAGCTAAAGCACAGTGATAGATTGGCATCTTTCTACTATGCATAATTGACTGATTAGAAGCAGGTGCTCCATCTTTGCACTAAGAATGGAGTTCAAAAGTTTTGAGATTCAAAATGGAAGACATCTCATCTTTCTCCTATAACATATTTCTACAGAGGTCTTTCAGTACTCTTAGTCCTATACTGTATATGCAAAACCAGCTCAGATCTTCTGCAGCTAAATCATTTCCACTGTACCTAAAAAGACATTTCATAATCATGCACAATATAGACATAGATGTTCTCATTAAGCACTGCATATTTAACTGGTGAATATTAAAAACAAAAAAACTTACATTAGTATTCTGAAAATAAAGCATCATCAACACATCTAGCAGCATTTTATGAAGTCCAAAATTTATTCAGTTTGAAGGAAAAGTACTCACATAATATTTACAAAACATGAGGTAATTACATGATCTTCAGGTATCACTTCTGGAATGTACAGAATGTATTTGTTTTCACAATTCAGATAAACTCACCTGGAGTTCTGTTCACTATTTAAAATACAAAACATTTCATATGTTGGAACTCCATTTATAGTTCATTCTACATTTACACATCGATTGGGTAATTCCACAAAACTAGCTAGAACATGCTATATTGTTATAACACTGAGGCAGACTTTGTAAAAATGGAAGGGACTAAATGAATTACCAAACTGGAAAAGCATTTCCACTGGACTGAGCCAGAGTATCCACCTGTATAGAAGAACTGTGGGTATGCTTTTCACAATAGTGTTCTTAGCCAAAGTTCTTCCCTCTTCTCTACAGATTCCCAATTTATTTTCTGCAATATTAAAATACCTGAATTATCAATGGTTCCAATAGTTTCTCCACAGTATATGTTTGTATCTGCAGATCCTGAGGGTCAATTTTCAGTTTAATATTTGGCACTTCTGTTGACATTTCACCTAGGTACAAAACAAAAAAATGTGTAAGTAAGTGAATAAGCAACTATGATAGCAAGTCTCTTCACTCTTGATCAGCACCCAGAGACTACTTACTGGGGAAGAGACTTGGTACACTGGCCACATCATAAACTGTATGCATAAACCACAAAAATAATAAATAAATTTAAAATATATATAATGCTTTTGTCTTCAGATTTCTAAATTTGTACAAAAAGGATTGTATTAGAAAACGTAAGAATATACATTCTCTAGTAGTCAATAGCAATAATAATGAGCTTTTAACCATAATTTATATAGTATATTATTGAATGGACCAAAAGAGAAAAGGATCATTGCTATATACACTATATCTATGCTTTAAACAATATATTAAATGACAATGGCCATAATGAACATGTTAAGAATAAAAATATGTATGGCCACTCTTTTAAGTCCTAGCAAATAATGGTAGGAGAAAGTGAAACATTTAGTTTACCCTCTATAATACCAAATATTTTCTAAGTGTCAAGACAGATTAAATCCAGAAAACTTATTACTGTCAGCAAGAAGGAATTAAAGTTGAATAAGGTCTTTATAATGAATAAATCATTCAATAGAAACTTGATCCAAAGTCCACTGATAATAATTTAAGGGTTTTCATGGAATTCACTGGGACCTGATTCAGGTTTTTGCCAGTATGGTGATAAGTATGTGTGCCCACTAGCACAGAATTATATCTGTAATTTCAGCACAACTCAACTAATTATTGCCCCAAAACAAGTACATTTGAAATTTCCCAGGAACTTAATTTCTCATAAAAGACAGCTCAGCAAAGACATTATAGCCAATAAAATTTCAAATACACAAATAATGGATACCTGTCCTTCTTAAGCAGGACTTATTACAAACACTGCTGCTGTATAATAAAGTAATAAGGTACTGCGACCATGCAGGCTAGAGAGATATATTATCACCTTCAGTTGAACCTAGAATTGATTTAATACAGCACAATATGTTTAGAGTTTTTATAGCAAGTATATAGCATAATAAGTAACCACATTTCACTTGCAGGCAAAGAAAACATTAATAGTAATTAAAGAATTAAGGTTAGATGTAATTTAGGTTTTTGCCATTCTCAGTAAGGCTTATACAAGTGCCAAGCTTATTGCTTTATTGTAAGCTAAGCTAGTTGCAGCCTTAAGTTCCCATATATTCAGCTGGAGGTAGACAGCTTCTGTAAAGAGCTAAATTTTCATTTTTCATTCAAAGTCAAAAGACATTAAAAAATAAAAATTTGGGATCCCTGTCCAGAATTACACTTCTTCTATTTCAATTATTTAATATAAGAATAAGCATGCAAATCATTTTTACATGTTTTACTCTTTTAGTTTTTAGATACTTGTTAAAAAAAAAAAAAGAAACAAACACAGGGAAAACAAATTTGAGTCACTCAAAATAGTCTGTAGAAGTGGCTCTCCTTCTGTCCAAAGGATAAGGAACAAAGGCTTCAGAAATGCAGATGGCCCTTAGTCAGCAAAGGGGCTGCAGCCCCTCCGCAGTTTGAATTGTTATGCGTACTCCTCCATATGGTCAATCCACTGTTTCAGTAATAGAAGGAAAATATTATTCAATTCCATTCATTAATGAAATGATAACAGATTCATGGCACCTGGAACCCCTCTAATGCAACCAGAAAACCAATGCACACAAAGGTATTACACTTGGGTAATTAATCTAAGTAGTATCCAGTTTTAATCCATCTTATTTATTGTTAGTTCAGTGAAGAATTTGGAAGAATGTGCACCTTTATGCACATTAATAGAAGTTTTATTATTTCTACCAATGTGCCCATGATTTATCCCTAGCTTTTCATCTAATCATAGAAATAGATTTGGTCTCACAGTTGAATGACTTCAACACTCACATAAAAATACAACTTAGCTCATGACTTTACTAAAACACAACTTTAATTTTAGGCTTATGACAGCTACAGGCTACTTAAAAGGAGCACTTCATTCAAGCAAGAAGACATGGGCAACCAGCATGGCTGTGATCCTGACTTGAGCGGCATAACTTATTCTGTTAAGATTATTTCTTCTGTTAGAACTAGATTATTTTTTTCATCAAAGTTCCACTTTTGTACCTTGTGGTTTTAATCCAATGAGACTTTTAAAAATGAATTATGGCTTTCTATGATTAGTATGCGGCACCAGAAGTAAAATGGAAGTTATAATCACAATCTCATTGCTGAAATATTTTCATCCTATGATCCTTCCATTTTATCAGGTATTTCAGCTTCACAAAGCCTTAGTTAACTGCATCATACATACCCAAGCAATAGTTTATATCATTTGATTTTATTAAAGAGGTACTCACTTTGTCACTTATTTTAATCTCACTAACCTTCACTTTTGAAAACATATTTGAAACATGAATTAAAAATACTGAAATATTTGTTTATTCTCTTTTAAAACAAAGTGACTACTTCAAGATAAAAGTTTTACACAGCTTTTAGCTGATTGTATACTTTAGGCACTAGCTAGTCTCTATAGAATCTACAGAAAGTGTAACCACTTTTTGATAATATACTAGGCTTGCAGCAAAGGGAAAAAAAAAGAAAGAGAAAAAGAAGGCAGACTCTCTCCATCTGCTGTTCAGTGGAGGAATCAAGAAAAATAAAAGACGTCATGGGCAATGATAACCTAACTCATGAATTCTTGAAATAGCATATATAGTTCTTCGGGCTCTTCCCCACAAATTCATAATCATTTACAGGGTTTTATAAAACTGCAGCTTTTGCCATCATGAAACTGCAACATCTCCTGGTTTCTTAATATTGTGCACATACATCCTTGATGATCTTCTGAACTCTGCAAAATTCACTCTTGCAGTTCAATTCAGAAAAAGAGCACACATGCTCTATACTCACACAAGCAGGATTTTTTTTGTAATATGCATTTAACCCGTAGTATTTCTCTCAAATATCCATTGGCTCCTCACATATGGTAACAAAAAAACAAAGTAAAGTCAAATAGTTAATCATATAATTTTATGGCAATCATTAAATATGGAGTATTATAAGTGAAGTCTCACGGTTTCAAGAATGAAAGGCAAGAATATAAAATGTAAACGTGAAAAGACAACATCTACCACCTGCATCATTCTATTTTTAGAAACTAATATTCAGAGAAGGTTCCATGTCTGCCAAACAGGTTAAACCTCAAGCTTGACTATAACTATCGCTGTATGAGATTCACTTCCTGGAATTAATTGCTGCATTAGCAAGAGAGCTATCAGCAACCTGGAAACCAGGTTCCCACTGACATTCACACATCCACAAGTTTGAAATGAATATAAAAAATATTAATATAAAACCCCTTTTAACTTGTTAAAGTAAGCTTTCCTACAACACTTGATTCTTGCTCTGAAAGCCATAAACATCCATCATGCACATCACAGCCCCTCTCAGTTTCTACATCTGCCTCCTATTTAATAGCTTCTTAACCTGCTCCTCCCACAGTAAATGGACAACACAGAAGACCTTGCCTACAGCTCAGCAGATAGGGTGCGGTGTATCTATATAAACAATTCAATGCATAAGACCTTCCAGCCACACAGCAAAGAAATCCAAACTGCTGAAAAGTCATTTTTTTGAAGACACCAAGGAATTTCAACGAATACTCACAACTTCACTGGGACTGTATTAAGACAGAGTGTTTCATGTTTTTGAAAAGGCTTTTTTTTTTTTTTTTTTTTTTTTTAATAAATAGCATAATCTTTACTGATCTCCCAATATATGGGCATCTCTTAAAATCTATCACTACTGTTCAAATTGATGGCAATGATTCCAATGTGAATTCTTTCTGGGTAAAGTCTTAAAGCAAAAGGACATGTAAAAACCCCACAGGTATAGCACTTTGTGGTTCTACTGAGCTTTGAAGAAATCACAAGACAATTTTCACTTCATTTATTTTTTTGTAGATACAGTTAAGTTTGTTGTGGCTTCACCTCAATTCATTGATAGGTGGGTTAGTAAATGCTTTGCTCAATTTAGAAATAAAGCCTTTGTTGTTTGCATCAAGAGCTGCCCTCCTTCCTTTTTGTACATCTTCTATGGATGCTGCATCACAGCTATGATGCTAGGCATCAGCATTGATGGCCGGGTCTTTTATAAAATTTGGTTGATGTTTGTTCTTATTAGACATCACTAAGCCAGAATCCTACCTCTGAACAGTCTCAGATTTGTGGATTGTTACAAAAGCAATTCCCCTTTTACAGCTCAGAAAAATTTCCATGTGCTGTGACTTGCTTTTGCTTTCTCTCTCTCTCTTTTTTTTTTTTTTTTTTTTTTTTTTAAATCTTGCCATGCTTTCTAGAAGAGGCATTTGTATTCTTTCTTTTAGTCCTGGCACAACCATTTTTGAACACAATAGCGGTCTTTTTGCATTCCATCAGTCTCAAATTGTAACCATTAACTGAAAGTCCAAGTCAAAAATCACTTTCATCATTAAAGTGTTTTCCTGTACTGAAATATTATATTATATTGAAGGTATCTATTTAAAGACACACTGGTTGATTCTAAGGGTTTGTTGTTGTTGTTGTTGTCTTGGGGTTTTTTTTGTTTTTTTTTTTTTTTAATTTCCCGCCAAACTTCCTTAAGGCAATCTAATCATGAAAACTAACTAGCAAGCCAATAGAGTCAAAACTGCAAAACCTTAAAAATCTTAAGTTGGCATATTAATATAATTTATTAGGCTCTTTCCACTGTTAATTACTACATTAGTAAATCAATATTTATGTAGATTAAGACTTTTTACCAAGGCAAGGGTAACATAATACAAATATATATATATATATATCTGCCACAGATTGATCTGGGGCCTTTTCCACTAACCAGGCAAACTTTTCTCCTTCCAGACAGTTTCCTCATAACTGAACAATTTTTGCTGCTCACCTCAGGGAAGTAAATGGAGATCACAGTCCTTTTTTTTTTATTAACATATCTACTCCAGTATAATCTGTTAATTACAGCAGGGATCCTGACTGTGAGATATTTTGGTAAAGACTTATAATCTCACACTTGGGTACATTAACCTTTACAGTAGGCAATTTCAGCACCATAGACCAGCAGCTCTTACAACACTTAGGATGTTAAGCACATGTCACAAGACACAGTCCTCAGAAGAGTCAGAAAAACAAATCACCTACACACTTCAACTGCAGCATGCTTTAAGATAATTGTCCTCTCAGCAGATGTATCTGATGTATCTGAACTGAAATTGCTCTGTGTTTGGTTTAAGAACAAAAGACACATGAAAAATAAAGAAGTTTGTGTTATTCTGCAATAAAATACAACCATAGTATCTGCAGGTTTTAGATAATATATCTAAACAGATAACACAATCAGTATCAGAAAGCAGAGCCTCAGGTATTCCACATAAATTAGAAAATCTTAACTTCAGAATCTAATTCCTGCCAAATCATTAGAAAGCCAATAACATGTCACTCACCTATCCTAGAAAACAAATGATCCATATGCAGCACTAAAGTAACTGTCTGTACAACTTCCTTGTGCTAGAAACTTCAGTGCAAGTGCTCTGGCTCACTATGTGGCTGCTGAGACATAGGCAGGCGCACTGCCTGACAAGCTCACCAGTGTATTTCAGGATGACTGACAGGGCACAGTGGCTGCCTAAGGGATGGCAGGGGGATGGGCATCCTTAAAGATATAATCTAATGCAGAAATATTCTCTAAAAAAATCAAGAAATTAAAAAATTCCTTTAAATCTGTTTTGAGTAGTTTGACTACATGAAACACGCCGATGCCATTACTTGTGGTGCTTATTCTTGTAATTTTCAACGCAGCTATTATTTTCCCATACTTTCTGGTTATATGCCAACTTTTGTCTCAAGGCAATGACTCAATTTCAGACTTTTGAACAAAACAGCAAAGGGATTCATCGGCTTTCACGCAAACTCTTGGCACTAAATTTGTTTTTTTCTTTTCTTTTATTGTAGTCTTTTCTACACTGACATAGACTACATTATCCTAAAAAGTTCATAAAACACACAGGCCTTTTAAAGACCAGGGAAGATACCAGAAACTATATTTTATTAAAAATGCACAGACTACTTTGTTTTGAACAAGAAACACATGCATAGGACACATAAGACTTCCAAGGCATTAAACACTGTTCAGAATATTTAACAGAATGTTTTGTTACTTGTTCTTAACTATATATATTTCTAAAAAACTTGTTCAATTGTGTTGACATGACTCTGGAATTAATATTTGCCAGTCCTTTTGCAACAGAATCCATACAATGAGTGCATAACAGGTTTTATAGAAACAACAATGGCTATTCTTTCCTTTAATCCACTAGCTGATACTGAAAATAAGATATTCAGAATGTAGTGGAGTTATTTGTTAAAATTTACTAGTCTTGCTTGTAGCAGAATGGACTTTTTCTGCTTGAGGGCTATTGTATTTGTAGACACTAGAATGGAGAAATACCTCTGACATCTGGGAAGGATCCAACCTATTTAACACTGAGGAAAACGTATATTGCTCTTCACAAATTACTTAGCTACATACAAAGTCATAAGGTTACAGCACAAAGGGAAAAACAAGCCTGAAAGATGAAAAGGCTGGCAAGATTCAGGTATCAGTTAATAAAATGTATTCACTGAAGGATACTTGATTTAACCAGGCTCTTTATATTTAGTTAGATTCTCAGTGAAATAACTGGAAAATATTTTAAATACTGAGAGTAAAAAATATTTTTTTCTAATGTTTCCTCTCATCTTCCTCTGTGTCCACCTTCTCCCAACAGGCATTTTTTTTAATCGATTGCCCAACTTCAAACACATCTGAAAGGCAGATAGCAGTCCCAAATGCACTACACTACACTGCTATCAAATTCTTAAAAATAACTCTCAGAGTAAAAGAAGTAACTAGTCAGACATCACCCCTTTTAGTGAATCCACTATGTAAAAGAACACCACAGAAGCCTAATTGTTGCTGGACACAGAAGGACTCGCACAGTAAAACACACAGGTGATGTACTGAACTAGTGCTGCACTGAACTAGTGCTGCGAAAAGCCTTAATTAGGGCTTATAAAAGCTTTTGAGATAGGGGAAAATGTCACACCTCAAACAATAAGTTTGCCTTATGTGGACTGTCTGATGTGTAGCAAAATAAAAAATGAAGAATTTTTTTTTTTTAAACCAGGGTTGCAACATTGAGAATGGCATTCTCTTTCCTTATTTCCTTGTTTAATAATAATACTTAGTTTTTCTATACTGATTTCCATCAAAGTATCTTTCCAAAAAGCAGTCACCTAATTCCCAAAAGCAGAAATAATTTCCTCAAGATTATAAAAAATGCAAATGGCAGAATCAGGGATGTAAGGATCTAGTCACTAAAGCACATTACTCTTCCTTTTAACTTCAGTCTATTGACAAGCTGAGAAGAATAAAATATTTCCATTTCCAAACATAATTTGGAATATAAATATAAAAAAAAAAATCTCATATTCCATACTCATGTCAAAGTTAGCCAAATACTGTTATTTTTTATTCTTAGTAAGGTCAGTTAACATTCTTCTCCCTTATCTATACTACCTAATTTCTTTTTTCTTGCCTAAATGAACGGACTTACAGCCATTGAAATACACATAAGAATTCTAGGATACATTCCAACAGATGTGAATCCTATGGCCTGACCAGCTGCACAGCTTTGGGCTTGGCACTAACATCCCAGACTCTGCTCTTTGACCAGTATCTATTTTGAAATAAGCAGTAGGCTCCTCAGTCTATAGTCACAGCTGGGAAAGCCTTCTCCACTGAATTATAACTACAGGAAATTCAAAGTCCAACAGTACTTTCACTATTTTAGAATTAAATTAAGAATTCCACTGATATCAATGAAAGTATAAAGGCTATACACCATTATGAGTGAGAACAGAACTAAACTTATCCTATTGGGTGTAGAAATGCTTTAACCTATCTTCAATTCTATCTTTTATAACATCTCTTCCAGCCACACTTTTCTAGCGCTGGGTCTCAGGATTGTAGTTGTGATTAAAAAGAGTTGGTATTAGAATTCTCTGGGTCTTCCAGAGGTCCAGATTCCTTACAAATTCTTCCTAAATCCTTACAAATTCCTCCTAAATCCTTACAAATTCCTCCTAAATCCTTACAAATTCCTCCTAAACAAACAAACAAAAATCCTTTGATATGAACCACCTCCCTGCTATTTTCACCGTATGCACTTAGAGCATCGAACAAGCATCCCCTATTTAAGTGGCACATAGTTCCCACATGAATGGATATCCTGGGCTGGTAATGATAGGTTAAGAAGGTTTGGCTCCAAGCCTCCCCTTTCTTATCATTTTTGAAGTGTTCCTATCTTTATTCAGAACCAGAGACTCTGTTCAAATAAAGTTCAAGTTGACCTTGTACTAAAAATAGTCTATTGCTCATCTCATGAAAACCTACTAAACAATTTCCATAATGTGCAACTGAAAGGTTTTTAAATGCTATTTTTCTCAGAAGGAAACCCCAAGTTTCCTCTTTTTGCTGTATTGAACATTACCTATTGCATTATTATATTACTTTTACTTAATAAATGTTTGTTTCTTTCTCAATTGCAATGAGTTCACAAAAAAGCTCATCCTTTCCCTTAGAAACAACATTTCCTCAATCAGAACTTAAATACTGTTTCCAAATCAAAATATGGCTGAAAAGAGCAACATTACTTAGTTGCTGTATCATTTCTGATCAAGCAGCCTCAGAGGTAGTGTCTAAAGATAGTAACTCTTAACTTCCCTCCTCATTCCAAGTCACTCTCAAAAGGACTACTCTCAGTAGAGAGTAGTCACTCTCTACTGGCTTAATAACAACCTTACAAAAAGTTTGTTTCATATTGGATTAGTTTCCATTAGGAAACCAAGAGACCAACAGATGAGAAATAGGAGAAAACAGTGGCAATTCCTGATATTTTACTTTTACTAAATAGCAGTCACCATGTCTAATTTTTTCCTGTTAGTGTTTTGGGCTTCACCAGCTCTGAACATGCCTTTTGTCTTTAAAAAGACAGCCATAAGTGGGCTTTATATAATGAAAAATTGTCTTAATGTACATAATCTCTTTGAAAATTGCTGATCTATTATACAGAGAAAGCTCTTCATTAGCCCTCACTTAGGAATAGTGGTTTTTGGATTTTAAAAACCAAGAATAATTGTGTAAAATTGCTTTGTACAGTAATTAAGTATTTTCAACAATGAGATGATAACCTATATTTGCATAAACCTTGTAATATCCAGCAAGGAGGAGATAAATAAAACTTTGTTAAAGGAACAGTATTCACACAATATTCTATCTTTTCTTCTCCAGGATTCCAATACAGAATCAAGAGATAAGTGGTTTCTTGCCACTTCTTACTTCTACAGTATTCCTACCTACACAGTATTACAGTATGGAATCAAATGACAAATTTCAAGTGGCTTCAAATAGCAAATCACAATGATTTCTTACATGCTCAGAGCCTAAAAGCCTAAAAATAGTGTTTAAATAAAAAAAGTACATAAAAACTTCTGAGTTTTGGGAGCCACTATTTGATTATCTGTTTATGGTTCAATTCATAGCTTAATGTTCTGTCACCAAGTAGAAAATTCTCTTCATTCACCTTCAAACTTACCTTTTGAATCACAAATCCAACAAAAGAACCTGGAAACAGCTCTGTGAAGTACCCTTCTTGAATCAACTTGACTCCAGAGGCACTGGGTGTGAGACAGCAAGTTTGACTGCCTGTCATTTCCAGTCTGTGTGAAACAAAATAGGAGGAGAAAAGAGTCAGAATGGGGAGGGGAGTCCCATTTGGGACCTCCTCCTAAATTGTTAGTTCTTGGCTTCACTGACAGCTTGTTACTGAAAATACCACTTAGAGAAAGCACAAGCTCATTCCCAGTCATACAAACACAGTTTGTCACTGAGCTTTCAGACTCTATTCCAGATCCCACTGAAGTCAGTGGCAAGATCCTCTCAGAAATCAAAATGGTTTGTCATTGACATGGACGGAATGTAAGAGGTAAAGGGGGAACAAGACAACAAAGGGAAACTCAGGACAAATTCTGATTTACACAGGTAAAGTTTCATACCATGTAAAGCTTCACACAAACCATAACATACAAGACAGTTGTCTTCTTTTACCATTCCAAAATACTGAAAGTGTATTTCCATATGAATAATCCCACACTTACAATCTCTACCAAATTGGTCATTTAAGAAACAGATATCAGTGAAGCTTTGCCAATTCTTTATATTAACAATAGTGCTGCAGTATATAACAATGTACATGGGGGAGGAGGAAAAGTTCTGAAAGGGCAGAAGTTGCTCAGTACTTCCCGTGTAATTATTTGTTCCACTGCTTCACCTTTTAATGATCTAAAATCAATCAGCCTGCAACTTTTGTATACAAGGTCCATGTGTCAGGCTACACTTTCTTCTTGGAAAATTTCTACCAAAACAATTTGACTATTTCTAGTTAATTTAGGCGAAATGTGCACAGACAGCCTGAAGGCCAAGGCAGTCTGGAACTCACTGACAGGTCAGGGAAGGGAGACCTGAGGAGCATATCTGGGGACTACTCATAGATAAGAAGAAATAAAACAGAGACAGAAGCACAAGACAGGATTGAGATAGGTGGAGGTCATGAAACAAAAAGTTTCATTGGGAACCTGTCATAGTATATCCAACTGATTTCAGGTGAGCATGCTAAGAATTCCTGGATTTAGTTAACTTTAATTTAAGACACATAGAAAGCTGGATAGGAGCAAAATATTTGAAAGTTAGGTAAAAGGTAATACTGTCTATGGAATATCTTAGAGACTATTTCCCTCCCATCCCCAAAACTGTCAAGTGTTATTCATTGTAACTTAAACATATTTTTCTAGATGACCAAGTAATTTATTATGGAGAAATATACCTGGCATTGATGTGCTAAGGTTAGAAAAGTTAGAATTTTATTCATAATTAATTCTCCTCTGAATTTTATGATTCATCCACAAAAGATAAACTTTCTTTACTTACTCATGAGTTTAGAGGCCATGAACAAGCAGAGCAGAGAATTTCTAGACTAAGAGTTAAATTTCCCAAGTACTGTATTAGAACCTTGTGACACAATGAGTCTATTACTAAGTGCTCCTAACCAGTACAGAATTTCTCAGCATTTTTAAGCTCTACTTACTTCAAGAATTTCAATTTTCCAGTTAAAACTAAAAATGCAGTTCACTTAAATACATAGGAACATTGAAACTACACAAATGCAGTTTACCTAGATCTTTCCTACTAGTGTCTTTTTTTTTTAATCATCAGGTCTTTGTAATTACACCAGTGCTTCTTTTATGAAAAAAAAAATCACTGCTGCAGGGGTCGGTCAGTAGTGATCCCTCTTATTTTAATAGGTACACTAAAGAGAAGAGGGAAATGCTCGTTGTATTTAATCTTTTTTTCCTGCCATTTGCATTATCTAATAAGGAATGGGATTCTGCAGGTTAAGTCAAGCACAGAGTTCCATTTTAGCTACTGTAGAGGATTCAGTCTAGCATCTTCCAGAATGCCACAGATCTTCCAGAGATTTCTATCACACATTCCAGAGCTGGATACAGGATTCTTTGAATGACCAAAAGCATCAAAAATGTCACTGGACAACTGAACTATTCCCAAGTCTTCTTTGTCTTACCAAAACCTCCCATGAATTCGTCACTATAAAGCTCTTTCACTACGAGAGGGGTCTTACACCAGAGCGTGGCCAAACTTTTAATGTGGTAGGCAAATATTACTCCAAGTGGGAACCACAGTTTTTTAAGTTATGCAGTTAAATATTCCACACAATTTCTAGAAATATTTTTAACAGTAAGGATAACTTTACTATATACATATTATACATATATATATATATATATTCCTATTGATTTCCCACCTTGGATATCTTCCAGATTTCTATCATAGCCTTCTTATCACATCATTCAAACCTCCTTAAAGTATGTTCTCCATTAACTATTTCTAATCTTTTATAAGTTTATACCTTGCTGAAATTAATGCTAATTTGCCAAATTAACCTATATCTTTAGTTTTTCTGAGTGGGTTTAATCTTTTTTCCATTTATTTTTTTGCCAGATAATCCAATTAGCACCCAAACAGGAGAAAAAAAAAAAAAAAAAAAAAAAAACCAAAACATAATATTAGGGTCATTTAAGTGTGAAAACTCCTCACAAATTAATCACAAAATGAAATTATTCACAAAATTAGTGGGTTTTTCTCAATGCCTTACTGTATTCTTGTACTTATTATAAACATGCTGTGTTCTTAGAAAGATTAGGTTATTTACTTATTTATTCAATGATTTCTGTTCTTTTCTCCTATATTTAGTAAGTTTTACAAGTTAGATGGTCACTCCTTCAGGTACTTACTGAATCCAGTAGCTCTTTATAGGCCAGTAGTTCTGTGATTCCTCAGATAAACTGAAGAGAATTGTGTGCTCACTAGCTATATCATTCTGTCATACTAAGGGGAGTTTTTCTTCATTTTTTTTAAGACTCAACTAACCAAACAACTTATCAACTGGCCAATTTCAGAAAAATAAATAACAACATTATTTGTAAATAATTCCTCCCTTTCGTTCCCCCCCAACTATTCCTCCATTTCATCAATGTCTTCATTCTCAATCTGTGGTAACTTCAGGGCTTTAGTCAGAGTTGGCAGGTTTTGCAGAATGCTTTGCCATCCTGAGCCAATAAAAACAGCTATGTTAAAAGAAGGGACCCAGAAAACGCTGGCATAAAATCTCGGGCGGGTTTTGCTGCGACATTCGTTGCCGGAGGTGGAGGGGAGCACTTGAACAAACATGGCTGACTAGAGTTTTATCTAGAAATGCCTCTCTCAGATCCACTTTCACTTCACAATTAGGGGCATTAACATCTCTCTTGCCTTATCGCCTAGAGACTTCCCGGTAAATACTGCTAATGAGGCTGTCCGCCCTAATAGCCCGTTGAAGACACACTCGCCCCTCACAACGCGCTCTCTAGCATGGCCTGTGCTCTCCGTTTCTACCCCCACGGCTCTCCTCACGCACGGAACCAGCCGCAAACGCGAGCGGGAACCGCGAGACAACGCGACCCCTCACGCGCAAACGCCAACAAAAACGCCGCGTAGGCAGCCCCACCACAACGCATTATAACGGCTCGGCGAGCGCCCCGCCCCAACGGCCGCGGCCCCGCCCCAACGGTCACGGCCCCGCCCC
>JAWLRI010000460.1:1194763-1210277 GCA_034781795.1 Crypturellus tataupa | reverse complement strand
GCCAGACCCGGCACCGGGCGGCGCCCCGGCGCGGGAGGGCGGGGACACCGCGCCTCCCATTGGGCAGCGGAGCGGCGGGGGCGGGCTCTGGCGCGTCAGCGGCGCCCAATAAGGAGCGCGGCGCCGCCTTCAGCCGACAGCAGCAGCGATGGCCGAGTGGTTAAGGCGTTGGACTTGAAATCCAATGGGGTCTCCCCGCGCAGGTTCGAACCCTGCTCGCTGCGACCCGACGGGGGTCTCATTTTCCTCTCCTCCTACATCCAATTTTTCATCTTCAATTTTCCTCTCCCTGCTGCTACAGCATTCTCTAGCATTTATCCTATTGCAGCTCAGTCACTACCGTGTTACACACCCCTTTCCTACTTTTGTTATAAAATTTAAAGTACTACTGGAGCAAAAGAAGGTCTCCAGAATCAATTTCCATCTTTTCACTTTGAATGCCCATGAAAACCAGTACTTGGTCTCATCAAAGCTCATTTTGTTCTAATGCCACAGTGAGCTGAAAGCACCATCCCAACACAAAACTCAGTACAGAGGCAACTCATTGCACCCATCCAGCCACATGCAGCTCTGCCCAAAGGGCTAATGTCCTGCCCTCGCCCGTATCTTGCAGCAGATATAAAATAAGCAAACTCTTGCCTGCAGCACATTGCTCTACATCCAATGCACTTACTGCATTGCACCTTCCCTTGCATGAAGAAACCTGAGGGGTCTCTGGTCATCTTCTCCTGACACTTTTGGCTCTTTGCATAGGTGTGGAGCCTGCTTTGTGCGTTGTGCACACACAGGCACAATCTGGCAATGAGGACAAAAGCCACAGAAGGTACTATGCAATTAGTAACCAGAGAAGACATGGGGGCATAGGGCTCTCCCACTTGCCTCCCCTCTCAGGTTCAGCTGACCTTTCGTCACTTGGATGGGTGTGATGCGTAGATGAAAAGTTTGCAAACTCAGATATGAAGAGGCCAGAAATAAGAAAAAAGGCCACTTCCACAGAAGCCAAAATACACAGGCCAGGGTAGGAATAGCTACTTTTCACTGTTAATTCTCTAAAAAGGGCCAGTGCACCTGCAGATTGATCATTACCTTATAAAGCAGGTGCAATAGCACCTCTGCAGGGGCTTGAAGCTGTCTGCAGAGCCAGGCTCACCATGGGCCTGTCCCTGGAGGAGGTGTGAGACGGGAGGAGCCAGCAGCTGGTGCAACTGGGCCTTCCCCTAGCCAGAAAAATGCCTTCTTCTCATGGCGTGTTGCAAGTGCAAGATCCTCTCTCAGAATGCATAAAAATACATAAACAGATGAGCAAACTATAGCATAAGCTGGAGGCAAGTCAAACATTTTGACCTGCTCCCTATCCTGGGTAGTTCAGGTTTGGCTGCTTGTGTTTTTGCCAGGCTACTTGCAAAAATATTAAAGGTTGTATAGGAACTCAGCATCAACGTAGAATCGAGGATGGAAATAGATTTCATGCCTAACAAAAATCATCTTTGCATTAGAAACTATTTTTTTAAATTTCAGCACTCTTTTACACCCTTTAATCATGCTGCAGCTCCCCTGTGCAGCACAGGTTAAGTGGTGTGCCTAGAGCAGGAGGAGACAGCAGTAACTCTGAAAGACACCAGGCTCTTCAATGACTGTGAGCATTTTCAGTAACAATTTATATGTATATATAAATATATAGAAGCTTATTTACCACACACAAGAGTTGATTTTGTTTAACCAGTTAGTTTTCTGTTGTGGTTGTTATATAACTTTCAAATCCCCCCCCTGCATTGTAATCTGAAACAGATGAGAACACTTTGCGTGACACAGTGTTTTTGATATGACTCCAAATTAATAAAAAGGCAGTTTTGAAAGAGCAAAAATATAAAACACCATGGACAACTTTGTGCTCTATCCTTCTCCACTGCATCACTGAAAAAGTCACTTGCTTTTTTATAAGCTGACTACTTTTAAGTGTCTTATTTCTATATACATGTGTCATTGCTTTGATAAATCAGAAGACAAAGCATCAACATAATAAATATTTATTATGAAGTTCTCATCTTCAAAACATCCTTTCTGCTGAGAATTTGCTGGGGATGGAAACTTCAAACAGCCAACAGCAAAACACATACTTGTTTTAAATTGCACATAGCAAAAGAAAAAAAAATCAGACTTTCAGAAAGGCAGCAAAAATATTTGCATTTTATGAACCTTTTTTGCCTTGTTACTGATTTTCCCTCCAAAGTGCAGCTGAAAAAGCAAAAGACCAGCAGTGAGTACCCAAGTTACTTCTCACCCTCCCACTTGGACAAGATTTATGAAAATGTTCCCATCGAGGCACTACACAGGAAGAACCATACGGTTTTAATTTCAGTTGTGTTTTTTGGAGATTTTTTTAATTACCAAAGCAAGCACGGCCTGCCACGCAGCCTGACCAAGCTGCACACACATCCCCAGCATAAAGCTCTGCCTGGACTCACTGCTCTCCCCCTGGACATCTGAGTCCCGTTTTGCAGCAAAGGGTAACGCTCTGCCTGTCGCGTTTGGTTGCCTCTCTCCATGCCGGCTGCCAGGTGGGAAGGAGCAAGGCAGTGGGGACAAGGAAACACAGCTTTGTAAGGGTGGATGGGCAAGACTAACCCTGCCTCTGCACAGAGCTGCCCAGGAAACCCACACAGTGGCAGCAAGTCCCATTTTGTAGGGACAGGCATCACCTGTAACAGGTTGTGATGTGTACATCACAAAGCTGAGGCGCGTAACTCTCCAGCCCCTCCACTGTGCGCCACAGTGATGACTCAGGCAGGAGCCTTTCAGAGATGAGGGGAAAAATCAGATGAAGAGGCTGAGCTTCATTAACGTGGGATGGAGGCATGAGCAAAGGCACAAAGGGCAAACACGTGCAGCGCTGCATCATGCACAGGCCTGGAAACTGATAACGGCAGGATGGGCACGTACGCGGAGCCACAGCAATAAAACCCAGCTGAAGAAGGCTGATAAATATCATCCCACATGGCAGGGGCAGGGGCTGCTGGTTTACAGAGCTGCTTTATCATCTGCTGTGCAATTTCACCAGCTTCATAAAGGCCTTTCTCCTTGCCTTCCCAGCAGTCTTGTCTCTCGTTTCAAGATAGCAAAGCAGAAGGCGGCAATGTCTGTGCTCAGGAAATTAAAGCTACTCAGTATCTATTATGGTCATCAGAACACTTTATTCTAGAACAGATACCTTTTTTTCTTAAAAACAAAGCGCAAGCAGTCAGGATATGATCTTGTCTGTCATTCTGCATTACTCAGACTAGGGTTTTAGGGTTATTCATCATCATCATCATTTTAACTCTGCTGTGGGGACCTAAAAGTTTGAGAACATCGAGAACATTCTCAATCTTAAATTTTTAGCTTTTGCCTGAAATAAAGAATTAGTTCAATAATTAATACTAGAGCGATATCAAACTTTATGTAACGCAAGAACACCCACAGCTGTTCGATTTCACTGTGTGCTGCTGGAGAAGCAGGTACCTAAATTTCCAGATATCACAAAACTGGCCAATACAGTTTCAAAGACCTAGAATGAAGTTTTAGCCATTGTGGCCTGTGCTCTGTATTTTACCATCCTCATCACCACCTTTCTTGCCCTCCACATCTGCTATTTCATGGCTGTCAAATGAAATCTCATCAGCCCTCACAAGCCTCAAAAGATCAGGTTTAATCTATACCTTTAACTAGACCCTGGAAGGCCCAAGTGCGCTTCTCAGAGCTGCTTATTTTCATGCCAGACTAAGTCCTTAGAGCTATTCTAAATGCTCTAGAGCTGTTCTGTAATGTGCAGGGCTGCTCAGGGCTCATGCACATCCCCATTTGAGAAACATAGAAAAGTAGACCCTTTCAAGCTGAAGATATACGTGTCTATACATGTAACTATGCATATGTTTGGATGTATGCATATGTAAATAGAAGAAATGCCTACATTAGCATACTGAAAAAACACCTAATAGCACTGAATCGGACCCCTTCGCTATGGTAAAAGTAAGTACCTCTTCTCATCAGGGACACTACAAAAAAGTTGCTACCGTTTTTTAACTAGGCTAGGGTTCTTACAAACACACCCAAATATTTATCTATAATGTAGAGGTGAAGCGATTTTGCCAACACAGACTATGTAATAATTGATTAATAATGTGTTATAATGACATGAGAAATGGTGTTGCTGTTCAAACGGCTGAACAGACACTTGCCGAAGGAGTCCTGTCTCTCTCCTGTAGTGCCCAATCACCCCCGCCCCTGTTAGGTGCTAAATCATCCATCAAAGCAGCCCTTTTTACTTTCAGGAGCAAGTAAAATGGGGAGGGAAGAGTCTAAGTTACCATTTAATCCAATATTCCAACCATTTGCTTTTGCAGCATTTTTAAAGAGAAAAACATACTTTATTGCTCAGTATCCTTCACGCAGAAGCTAGAGCTTCTTCTTCTGCTACTATTTGACCTTCCTTGATTAAATTGATTTAAAAAACCTTTACTGAGCACATCCTATAGATAAAGGAAAGTGGTACTAGAAGACATGTAATTGCATTTAGCAGATACTAGCAGAGAATTATGAATATTAATCTTCAACGTCTTTAGCTGAAAAGTAAGCAAAGCAAGCTGAAAAGTAAGCTGAAAAGCATCCAGAATCCACAAAAATCAGATCGCTTAAATAAGGGATGTGCCATAGAAATAGCTATCACTATCGACTTCAGGAAAGTTAGATCAGTGTAGCTGTAATGGTAGAACAGCAATAAAATTAATCTTCCATAAACAAATCAGCACAAATATACCTAGAATTAACACCAGCACCGTAAAGAAAACTGACAAGTACCCTAATAAGGTTAATGAAATACATTTATATACATGTATATTATTTGGGTTGCAGTGGCAGGTGCTTGTGTTTAACTCACAGCAAATGGGTACAAAAGAGGAGAAGCACAGCAGAAGAGCAGTCAGTATATCGTGTCCATCCACCCCAGGGCTGGATCATAATATTGTCTCCGCATGGGAAGGGGACAGGTTTCAGATTAGACTTTCCCTGAGGCTGCTGAGGATTCACAATAGGACTCCATAAAGGGAGTCCCTGCTGAGAGGACAAGTAAGGAGGAGCTCAGGGAGGTCTGTGGTGGGTGGATTCCACTTCAGTACACGAGAAGAGCCCATTTCTGTACATATGCTATTTTATTTGTTTTGACAAAGACTTGCTACGCAAAAAAGTATCAGTAACTGACATTGTTTACAAAGGAAATACAAAATAAATAAATACAGCATATAATGTGAAAACTTCTCCGACACATACATGTTTTATGTTAGATTTGTATGCATTAACACTGGCCAGACCCAGTTCTTCATTCCCCACCACACACAACCTGATGAGACTAGCTGTGAAGCCACAGCAGGTGGGGAGTTGCTCTTAAGCCCCAGATCAATGCTGGGGCACACACAGGGGCATCCAGAGAGACGGGAAGCAAGCTGTTAACCAGAGAAATGAGGGTCTGGAACCACCTGCCAAAACAGTTGCTGCAAAACCCTTACTTTTTAAGGTAGAATGCAACTAAGCTGTCAGGAGAGCTTGATTATCACAGCTGTCTTCTGGGATAATAAGCGTGTTCTCATTTCCATCATAAGATCACAATTATCTGACAAGTTAAGCTTGTAATAGTGTATTAATATTTACTTGTAATATAAATCATTATTGTAAGTACAATGCAACATAAATAAACCTAGTTTTGCTTCAGGCTCATCGTCATATAGCTTTTAGCTTAACATCAGGAGTTCCTGAAGTCTAATGGTGACTTGATTTTATTGAGACTTTTTTATAATATCACTGTACCCAAAAAAAATATTACTTGCTACACTACTTTAAAATACAACAAATAGTACATGAAGTATTAGACAGCTATGCAGCACACCATGTTAATACTGAGAAGGGTTCTGCTTGCTGATTAAACAAAGATCTCCATCTGCAAAGCTCATGGATGTAGGTTAACAGATCGGTATTAAGATACCTTTGAATGGAGTAACATTCACAAAACAATGAATGAGTTAGGATACAAATAACATATAACTGCTGATAAAAAAAATACTGAGCTGCTGAACAGAATCATGCACTCTTGGGAATGCTGCATTTTAGATTTCGTAGTTTCTGAATTTCCTCAGCAGCTCTGATGGAGCATCTCCTGACCAGCGGAAACGCAAGTGCCAGTAATTTCCCTCTGAAAATCCTGAGGAAAGAAGATAAGATAACTGTTAGTTATGTAGCAAGAAAACTGACATATCTTCCAAAAAAATAGTTTTAAAATTGGTCCTTCCAGTGCTCTTGACTGGCAGAGCACCATTTGTACAAAAGCTTCAAACACATCAAGCAAGCACCAAGCAGGAAGATACCTATCACCTGGAAAGAGTCCAAAGGACAAAAGCAAGAATGATGAGCAGCCTAGAAAATATGATTTATAAAGAAGAGTGAATGAATTGCATGTCTGAATCTGAAGCAAGTGACATGATAAATCTCCAAGTATGTGAAAGGCAGAAGCATAAAGGAAAGGATTAATGTATTTTCCACATTTCAGATGGATTAGTCAAGAAGCCAGGCACTTAACTATAGTTGGGAATATTCAGATTAGAAAATACTAAGACAAAATTTCCTAGTTGCAAGAGGAGCAGAGCTAGGTTTTATTCCCTCACAGTTTAATTTCCTGTATGTTTTATCAAACAAGAAATTACAAAGTTTAATAATAGTTTGATGACATAAACCCAAGATTATGAAACTATTGAAGCATCAAAGAGAACACAGAGGATGAGCCTTTTGGAAGTAAAATGTGATTCAAGTCTAGATTCATCTAAACAGACAGAAAATGCTGCCTCTCCAGCAGACAGCTTCTGAAAGAGATAAGTATATAGGTACACCACAATAAGTACATTGAGCGTATATAAATGTTTAAAACCTGTGATCAAATACAAGGGAATTCAAGTCTCCTTTTTCATCTTCCTTTTCCACTTAATAGTTATAAACTATGCATGAGTTTTGAGTGCTGGATTACACAAAAATGCATATAACATCTAACTGCTTTATTTAATAGTGGCAAGCAGTTATATTCATACTATTGCTGGAAATATTTGAGTAACATTTTTATTTTTGATTAAGCAGGAAAACTAAACTCTCCTTTCTGGTTTAAGACAAACTGTCTTCTTTTCTGTTTGCTTGCTTGCTTGCTTGTTTGCTAGTAAAACAAAAGAAAGTCTGAAGTGAGAGAGAAAAGACCTGAAAGATTCCAAATTATATAAAATTGACATAGGAAAAAAGAACAACCCAAAACCACATTAAAAAAAAAAGAAAAAAAGATACTAATTAAATGCATTATTCTGGAAAAGAATTTCTCATGACAAAGTCTCCTTTCAGGGCAGTTTTTGGATTCTGCAATGTTTTGTAACTGCTGGTTTCACTTACTTGGGGAGTCCGGATTCTTTGAGGACAGCGGTTTCACATCAGGAATTGCAACATCTTCTTGCTCCCTGATCCCATCTGACAATCCGCCCTCACTGTTTTCAATCTGTGGGGTCCAAACCTCACTGGTTATGTTGTTGCTATTATTCACAGGAGCTTCCAGCATCTGGTCCTTCTTTCTTTGGACAGCCCAATGCATTGACTAAGGAAATGCAAAAATAACACATAAGCAATTCCTGTGTTTTACAATATTTTCTTTTCTTTCTTAAGTAATTGAACACAGAGTTGAAAACAAGCAGGTCCTGGAGAGAAAGTTACAAGTCAGTAGGATAAGGAACAAATAGTAATATATTACAAATAGGATGTGAGTAGACACACACAGCTATAGCTTATATCAATGGGCATGAAGAACAAAATATAGAAGTGCACCAAATAACTGTAAAGTACTTGAGGTCTTTTGTCCACAATTTTTTCAGGTATGACTTCAAAACTTTTTAAGAGTTTATGTGACTTAGAAGACTACAATATAGAAGATGATGGTATTTAAATGTGGCACCTCAAGAACTTAATAGTTTTTAGAGCTGAAGTCTGACTTGATTTTGGCAACAACAGTGCTCAGAAAAAAAAACCCTGTCACAAACCACCCCACCAGCCTCACAGGGCCCTTCCAAAGATCTGTGTGAAGCCCAAGGTTGCAAGAAAGCAGCTTCTAGATTTTTCAAATAGCTTGTTATTTAATCAGGTATCATCAATATTACTGATAGGGTTATATCTCAAGAGGAGAACATAGTATACAAAGGTGCTACATTAAATCTGATTTTGAAAACAGATAAAAAGTTCCTACAAGAATCAAAGAATGCCCAAGTTTAAAAGCCACCCACCGTCTTCACAGAATTGCTGAGGGCCTCCCACTGCTGGAAGGGAATGGTGATTTTGCTCCGCCGCCAGTAATCGTAGCGAGCTCGACTCTCCTCGTTAGCGAGAATCTCCTTGGCTTGCTGCAGCTTCTGAAAACTCGCCACTGGAAGGCAAACCAAAAAGATGCCAAAGCCCATGCTTGGTTTTCATGGAAATAGTCTGCACACACAAGGGGAGCTGCCAGCAGCTGCTGAGAGTAGAGAAGAGGAGAGCTGAGTGACAGCTCTGTGGCTGAGCTGATCTGCTTGCAGCCTCACAAGGTTTTAGATGCCTTTACAGCAATAGCACCTTCTGCTGACGTTTGATATCTGGTTCAAACAAGTGCCAGGATGCTCATTTTGTTGACTGGTTTGAAAGTTTCCAAATTTTAAGCTTGGGGAAACATATGCAGAAAGCTGGCAAAAAGCACGAGTCACCCCCTGCAAAAGGGCATTTTAAAACGGAAATTAAACTAGAAAAATCATGCTTAGGAGGTACGCACTTACATGCACAGCAGCGAGGAAGTCAGGGCAGCACATAACACTATGAAAGTACGAGGGGGGAAAATTGAGAGTGAAGAATTACAAGCAAGCACAGAATTACAAGCAAGCAAGCACATTTGCGCATTCAATTTGGCATCTTTTCCAACACATTCTAAAATATTATCTTGAAAACCAAGTTGCATGAGAACATTTTTGTCTCTCTCTACAAGATTTTTTCATTAACTGGTTACTAAGGACACAGTTGCAGGTTACTATTTGAAGAAGGGCTATAAGGATCTATATTTTATCTGAGTCACCTGTGTTATAGTGATATATCATTATTATTCATTTATTCCAATTTACAAAGTATATTTATTTCAAAACACACTGAGCCCGAACACCAATCCAAACCAAGAACCATAAATCAAACACTAGGCAACAGGGGGCTTCTATTAGGTTTCCTTTATTTAGGGTGACTCATTTTGAACAAATAAAAACAGCCTTCTTTTAATTACTCTTCATTAGGCTTTATTAGGTTGATGAAGTCATTAAAAACGGTAAACTTTTCACTAGTACTGGGAAATGGCATTTAAAGTACACATTAACAAAGCTGCTCCAAGATTTGGCACTTGGCTTCTCTTTTTGTGTTACTTTGAGTTAATGTTCGGGGGGGACATGCAATTGGATCAATTCTAGTCTCTATTTCTCTGCTGTAATTACTAGAATTTCAAATAGAAATCAATATTAAATAGCTACTCCTGCAAACTTCTGCCATAAATAGATCAGAACAGCCCTTATTTTAGCAGTATGTAATTAGATGTCCAGATTAGTTACAAATGGGTAAGATGGTCTCCAAGTAACAGTTACAGTCCTGGTTTGGGTCTGGTGATCGTCCACTTTCACAGCCTTAGATGTTGGCTGCTGCTCTGCAAACACATGGCTGCTCCTTTGGTGCTGGCTTCTCCTTATTTCCAGTTATTAAATTACATTAAAAGAAATATTTAATATGTTCCTGATGTGCTTGCTCACAGATGTAAATTATCTAGTTGACGCAATTATGGCATTTGAGTGTTGCCGAGCACAGAAGCAGGTCAACCTCGTATGTCTAGAAAGGGAGATACTCCATAAAAGAGTTTCTGAATTAAATGTTCTACTACAGAAAGAAAAAAAGAGAACTCCTAAGGACAAAAAAAAGAGTAATAAAAGAAACTTGCTCCTTCTTGCTCTGCCACCTAGGAGTGTATGCTAGAATAGAATATTAAAGATTGCTATTAAAAGGCAATACACTCAGTACACATGACAACAGTAGGAATATATGCAGGAAATAATATTTAATTTAATATTTAATAGGCTGAATTTAATATCTTAGTCATATTAATGGCAGGGGGAGGTTACATAGGGAAGAACACATACCTGCTTTGGGGTCTCCCAGATGTTTGTCAGGATGACATTCAAGGGCTTTAACCTTAAATTCTGCCAGAATTTGTTCAACCTAAACAGAGTATCAAGATTTAAAGTGAGGAAATACATACACACAAAAATGATCTTTCAATTTCCTTTCTGAGACGAGTTTGGAGGCACAATGGCAAGCGCAAAAAGGCTTGTGCTTGTTCATTGACAAGCTTCATTACAGGCACAACGTTATCCCGGAGGCGACGGCCAGCTCGAGCGCTGCCCTCTGCTGGGACCTCGTGCCGGGAGCCACCTCGGGAAAAGCCTCCCGCGGCTTCGCGATGCCGCCCAGCGCCGCGGGAAGAGACAGCGGCCCCTTCCCCACACGCACCCCGGGAGCACCTGACTTGACTTTATGGGCAAGAGACCCCTCCACACTTAATCCGTCAGTCATTAGAGCAGCGCAATTAAGCTCTCTGTATAAAACACAAAGCCAGCCCCACTTAGCAGATCAGCTGGATTAAAAATATTAGTATACCACTAACTCCGACTACCCAAAAAATGTTATAAAGACATTTCTGGGAGGAAAATGCCTGTGTCACATTCAACAGTTGCTTAGATAGATCTTACCATAAAACACGACATAGCATATACCTGCTTCCAAACAAATCTAAAACTAGTATTTGAAAATTTAAAATCATTAGTAAGATGAATAAGGAGATTCTTATTTTTGTGTTTTTCCTCACAACCAATGAGTACTTAAAAAATTAATATGTGTATCTATTTAAAAAATGAATTACCCTTTCATGGTAGCATTACCATTTTTCTACAAACATTCATCACACTAGTTGCACATACACAGGTTTTATTGTCTTCTAAAATCAAATACATTCCAAAATGTTTTTTATGCTTTCAAATTTACGCAGTTGGCTCATAATATCTAATCACATCACGTTAAAAAGAACCTAATGAATAAACTATCATTTTAATTGCATCTATAACAGAACTCCATTTCATAAAGCATTTCTCACACAAGCTTTATTCTGGGACGTCAATATGATCTGTATATTGAGCTTTGCATTAAGGAAATACTACAAGCAGCAAGAAAGGAGGTTAAGGATGCATTTCAGCTAGTCCTGCCTGTGGAGGTACCAGCTCGTGCTCCAAGCGCGGGGAGCTCTTACCGTGGACAGCTCATCGCAGCCCAGCAAGCGGTAATAATCTTCCCAGTCGCCCGGGCTGCAGTTCAACACGGCGTCCATGGGGATGAGTCTGGCGGCCTTCCCTGAGCCGAGGTGCTGCCCAGTAAATCACTAGCAGCGACGGGCAGCTGCCGGGCGGCTTCACGAGCAGCTGAGGGAAAGGAGCTACTGCCACGCAGGTCTGTGGCTCTCCCCAGCGCTTTTTAATAGCGGGAGCGGACACACGAATTCCAGGGAATCTCTGCTTTCCATTGGCCCCGGCGGGATGCCGATCCGGCTGCACAAACCTGCTGGCGGCAAAGCTCCCTGGGACTTGTAGTTGTCAAAGCAGCCACCCGGGCTGGAAAGAGCGCAGGATGCTCAGCAGGACTGCGCCGGGTTTGAGACTTTGGTCCTACCAGCCACGTCAAATCAGGCACACAGGCACACGTGCCTGCACTGGGAGCCGCGGGCACTAAAACATATCCTCTGTGCCCCCACTATAAGCAAATAGGGTGGATCTCTAGTCTTGGAAGCTATTTGCCATTTCTGCACATCACTTTTTATCTGACAAAGTTAAGACTGTGAAAAGACAGCAAAATATTTGCAGTCCATTATCAAAAGAAACACTCTTCTCACGATTACTTACCAGCCTGCCTTGAAACTCTTTATTGTGTCTGTAGGAACCATACATTGTAAAACTCATCTGACATGGAAGTGAAATGCCTCAAACTTTGATGACTGACAATTGAGCACAAATATACTTTACTCTCCTAAAAGCCATCTGCTCACTAATTAACAAAAAACACCCCACCACCTCTTAGGTGTAAAACTGGCCACCCACATAAGTCTTTTTCCTTTATTTCCCTCTCTTCCTGCTTTATAAGAGCTTTGTAATGCAAGATGCTGAATACAATCAAGTACTGTTGATTCTTCAAAACAGCATTTATAAATAGTCTTGAATATTTATTCACTTTTAAGATGCAGTGACTTGGTAGGTGATAGTTGATATGGAACAGATGCCCAGGGTGTGACTGCAGCCAGAAGAGTTGTGTGTTAATCACTGAGGAACCTAGCGGCCTTTGTGGAGAAGATATCGTACCTTTTGTACTGCTTGATTTTTATTATTGGTTTATGATATTATTAATCTTTTTAAATGGTCTTAGCCTTCCACTACTTTCTCTTTAACACGGAGGCTGTATTGCCTGAAGTTCACTATTTTACTGTGCTTTCAGGTAGTCTAATAAGAGTAAAATATATAAAGTACATAAAGAGCTAATAACCTGTTTTACCACACTTGGATTTTTTTTAAAGTTATGGATATTATATAAATTAATTTTATTACATATATAATTACCCATTAAAATTAAATAACTAGTTTATCATACAACAAAGCACAAGTCTCAGTGGAAAAAACTTAAATCTTAAATCTGCTAGAAATCCTAACTATGCTATTTCTCAAAGTAGATAGAACAACTGATGCAATTTTTAACTGCGTGGAAGAATTAACAATTACAAATCCCTCCCTCCCTCCCCCATTGCCAACTTAATAACAAACCACAAAAGCCTAATAATCCCCCCCCCCCAAAAAAGGAAAAAAGGAAAAGAAAGCCTTTTAGTAAGAGATTGTGTAAATATTTAAGTAGATTGTACTTTGTGGGAGGACACAAAACAAACAGCTGGCCCTGCTCCCTGACAGCACTTCTGACATAGCATTTTTGTCCAAGTATCTCTTGCATATTTGCGCAAGGTGAAAGGGAAGGATCTTTAACCCTTTTTCTCCCTGTTTTTCAGCAGCTTTTGTGCTGCAAGGCAAAGCGCAGCTCTAAGCAGAACCCCACAGGCCAAACCCTGGGACTCACCACTTCTTGTTTGCTCCGCTGAAAGTGAAGGTAAGAGCATCACACAACACATAAAACACAGTTCGTGTCTTGAGAACAGGCCACATACGAAAGCAGCAGGGTGCAGGTGGCGGCACACGTGTTTTGCCTGGTGTTGCTCAGGATGTACAAACAGTGCAGAACATGAGGAAATCTGATATTTGTTCTCTGTACCCAACAACAAGCTGCTTCTGTCCATATGTAGTATCTGCAATGTAGTATCTGCAGCTTTGCTTGCTCTGAGTCACCAAAATGTGACATGAGCCTTGGTTCAGTGTAACATAACAGGGAACAGAACAGTGTGACAGAACATCAATTTCCAGAAGTTCAAAACAGGCCTTTAAACAAATTAGAAATATCTCAAAATCTATATTTGAATTAAGCTGGATTTTATTCCCATAAAATATCTGAAACTATTCCAGTACCACTTCTTCATAATTGACTTGAGTTGTTTTGCTTCTCAAGGACAAAGAGAACATTTTTCATGAAGTTCAAGACATAACGTAACTGAGCTTTGCATCTCCCGCACTGTCCCTGTCCCAGCAAATGCTTAGAGCTGCAGAAACATCAGAGGACCCAAGCAGCACCAAGTTGGCTTCCCAGTCTAGGGACAACTACTCTATAACCCTACTAACATACATAACTGCTTGCAACATTAGTATCAACTCTAGAAACCTGAATTAATTTCCTCGCTATTGCTTTTTCCAGAAAGCTTCAGGTCCGGCACTTCCTCAGGTGTGACATTTTATCTGCCAGAACACTCTCTTCCCATAAATACTCCCCAAAATTACAAAACAAAGACACACCTCTCCTTTATAGCTGACAAAATCATCATGTGTGTGTCATTTCCAAAGTAGTATGTTTACCAGGGGTTTCCTTCATATAGATTACATACAATTTTTTTTATCTCACAATTACTGCCTACAAGATCAGTTTAATATATAACAATTCCTTTTGGAGCACAAACCAAGCATCAACAATTTTAGTCAAAAGTGTTGCTGTTTTTTTAAGTTGATAATATCAAGGCCTGAAAAGGATAAATTGTGCTTGCCTAATCTAGGCTTTGCCACTAAACTTGGATATTTTGTTGTAATAAATTCATTAGAACTATTCTGTAAATCGCTTATGATATTAAGCACATTAAACAACATTAGCATTTACTTTTATATCTATAAATCTTAGATCAAAACATTTATGTAAATAGGTAATTCTTCAGTAATAAAAGAAAGCAGCTATAGCAAATATTTATCCTTTAAGAGTTCAGAGTCGATATTTTGAAAGCAAACAGGTTAATAGCAGTTCAGTTAAGGAGCAGGCAAGCCAATGAAACGCTGCAAAAGCCAATTCAGACAACACTTTGCATAGGTGTCCAGAGATAAACCTTGCTATTTTTGTAATTTACTTGAAAATGTTGTGTACAGAGTTTGCACCGCACAGCAGCCACGGCCGAGTGCGCTGAGGCTGTTCAGGGCCACTCGGATACCTGGGGGATGCACCGAGCTCTCTGGGCCTGCAGGAACGCAGCCAAACCCTGGCTAGACAAAACTTCCAGGTATGAAGAGACAAAATAATCAATGAAAACCCTGTGTGGCAACCCTGTGTACTGTACAAGACGGCCTACGCTTGAGCACCAAGGCTGCCCCTCTACACGCAGCGGTTGCGTAGCGGGGCTCACGACAGAGGCAGCTCCCGGCGGGCAGGCAGCGGGGACGCAGACGGAGCCGCGCACGTCCTGGCGCCAGCCCTGCTCCAGCAGCTCTACCGCTAATCGCAGCGGAGGCTCCGCTCCACGCCGAGGCGCAGTACAGCAGCAACATTCAAGGAGCCCTAGCAGCAGCTCTAGGAGGGGTGCGAGGGTATTTCACAGGTAACCAGCAGCGAGCTGAGCGCCCCGGCGAGAGATGAAACCCATCGTTCTCCTCGTGCCCTCAGGCCAGCTCTGCACCTGCAGCAAAGCCCTGACAAACCTTTCCGTAAAGCCGCCTGGCAGGCACGGGCCCCGCAGGGAGGCGCTACGGGGCTCTCGGTGGCAGGTGGGCAGGTCTAACCCTGCCGACAGCTACGCGGCCCCCTGCCCTCAGCAGCGCGCACCCGACTAGCTCAGCGCGCAGAGCCCCCGCTCCTCCTCCTCCGCCCAGCAGAGAGGCGGCTGGGGCAGCGAGGGAAACCCGAGGCCGCCATTCGCCGGGCCCCGCCGCGGCACGAGCGCCAGCCCCGGCGGGACCGAGCGCGGAGC
>JAWLRI010000460.1:1143315-1193844 GCA_034781795.1 Crypturellus tataupa | reverse complement strand
CGGCAGCCACTCCCGGGAGGGGAGGCGGCGGGAGCGGGGCGGCGCTCGCGCCTGCGGAGCGCGGCGGGACGTGAGTGCGAGTGGAGGTGGGTCCGCTGCACTGCTGGCTCGAAAGGTGACTTTGCGTCGTGTTAGTGATTGTTATCTTTCACATCGCTAAAATGCGGGGGGGCAGAGACTTCTCAGCCGGTGAGACATCGTGTCCTGCCCCTAAGGCCTCTACCTGCAGTTGCAGGTGTAACTGTGCAGAGCGCTCGTGCTGTGGGGAAGGGAGCAGGAGCTGTCAGTGACAGCTCCGCTGTCCACAGTCCTCCTACAAGAGTGGGACTGCGGTCCTCTTATAAACGCCTTGTAGGAAGCCTTCTTAGCTCGAGTTGCTCAAATTCTGGAGCGTGTTCTGCTTTGCCAAAACTTTGCTGTGTTCCTCTGAGGACACAGCTAGACAGGCAGAGCTACAGATAAACAGTTACTTTCGCCTGAGCATCGCAGTGCCCCATCCATACGAGGTAATGGGTGACATTTATGTGATCTCAGTCTCTAATAATGTAGCCTTTATTTCTTTACATAGCAGACATAAGGGTAGTTTTACTTAAATGAATGCTTCACGCCTACTGATGTGCACTAATGGCTGTTTTCTCCAAACTTTTTTTTTATGGTCACATAGTCACTAACCTCATGCATAGTGAGATAGAATGAAAAATTACTGCAAGTGTGTAGATTAAGAACAGGAAATGCCAATTGCAAAAGAACCGAATAAAAACTGCAGAAAGTTCAGAATAAAGTATTGATGTGAATGAGGAAAGAGCAAAGAACAGGAGATCACAATTTCTGAATAAAAATGGTGATTTCTGCAGTACTCTTCATTTAAGAGAGAAATGAAGTAACCTAGCAAAAATATTATGAGGCTTTACTCAGGGAGAGGTTGAAAACTGCTATAATGATTCTTTGCTTTGGAGAGTGCAACTGGGACTGAAACTTGTCCTGTTGGGAACTCTGGGTGTTTGGAAAAAGCTAAGCTAGGGTTGCTGCACCATATCTAACAAATAAAAAGGACCAAAAAATGATTTAGTAGCTTGTGTTGAGATAAGCTGGCGAGGTTGAAATGTGTATTTTCCTCTTAACGTTACATTCCCGAGCTTAATGCACCTTGTAAAACAAGGGCCCCTTCCTCCACGGGCTCCTTCATGTAGACGCACGCGGGCGTCGCGCTGAGTGTGTGAGGCCGGCTGAGCGCAGCGGGCTGGCGGGCCCTTACCCGGCCCTGCCGGCTAGGAGCGGGAGCCGAGGGCCGAGCGGCAGCTTTGGCCGCAGCCCGGCAGGACAGGAGCGCGCGGGCCGGGAGCGCTCTGACCGGGGCAGCTTCGACGGAACGTGGGGTCAGCTGTTGCAGCGCCGCTGACAGATAACGACCCACCACATGTCTGTAACTCGGCTCTTAAAACCTGGTCAAAGACTGCTCTATACATAGCAGTGCATTAATTTAACAGTATTCAGTTTCAGAGGGAGAGCAGTGTGAGGTGAGGACTGCAGGAGAAAGGAATCACAATTTTTAAGCATTTGGACTTACTGAAAAACAGAACAAACAAACAAAAAACCACAATTGACTAGCAATTTATAGAATGAAAGTCTCCAAGGTCAACGTCCAGCACACCAAAGGCCAGTATTAATATATTATATCCTTCAGTAATTCTGATGAAGACTTGGAAAGGTATCTATAAACTAGTAAAGAAAAAAATGGTAACATTTCTATCTTTGAATGGCAAAACTGCCTATCAAGGTATTTATAATTCATTACAAGTCATGTTTAAAAGCATACTGTTTATGATGTATTTAAATATATATCTGTGCAGCGTATGTGGACTGTGCCATGTTGCTCAGGTTGAATAGCGAGTCGCTGTTGTGCTGTCTTGCAGATAACTTCCTTCTTAGCGACGAAGTCATAGCCAACGGCTTCCATTCCTGCGATAGCGATGAGGACGACAGGGCGTCCCATGCAAGCTCTAGCGACTGGACCCCGCGACCACGTATAGGTAGAGACTTGTGTAATGTTATTTTAGCCTCTGGGTGCTTAATTCTTCCCAGTCTGCAAATGATCTATTGTTGGAGAAGACTTTTGGTCTTACTTCTTCAGCAGCTTAGAATTCCCGTATTGGCAGCATTTTGGGTGATGTTTAAGGAGATTAAAAGTGAATCTCCTTAAATTTAATTTTTTTTTTTTTTTTTTTTTTTTTTTTTTTTTTAGTTTAACTTATCAATAGCTTTTTTTGTGTGAGTATAAATCTTGCCCTGATCTGTGTTAAAGTATACATACAATCTCACTAAACTGAACAGAGTTACAGCTTATTTCTAACCTACTTACTTGGTATTATTCATACTTTAAGCAACAAGAAGCTGAATCTGAAGTGCTTTTAGTCAAATCAATCCCTAGGGCTAAGTGTCATATTGCTTTAAGTGGCCTGTTGTGTGTTTCAAGTTAAGCGTAGCAGGTGAAAGCTCATTAGAAACAGTAGGTTTGGCCTTGCCCAGAGGAGAGTGCTGAGGAGGGGACTTTTGTGGGAAGGGGTCTTCCCTGCAGGACCCCTGGGACTGGAGCTCGGAGCTCTCACAGGCACAATCCTGCCTTGGGGATCAGTCACTTGGCCAGTATGGATGAGAACGGCAGCAAGGAAACATCCGATAGCAACGCAGTATTTCACGTGCTGTTTGGGTCTTGCTTGTCAGCGTAGCTGCTCAAGACTTACCTCTTTCTCTTCTGCCACTCCATTTCTGGGTGGTTTGGGAAGGATTGATTTGATAGCTTTAGGGAGTCGTACCTGGCATCACGGGTAGATATTCTTACGGACAACAAAAAATCCAGGTGTTGGCTTTTATTTGTCTATTTAGGGTGGTATTTTACAATCTGACTAGAAGGTGTGTGTATGTTGTCTCTTTGGCCTATTTCTGTATCCTACAAAACCTTGGAAAAATAAAACAAATGGGGTAATACGGTAGAGATACATAGTAAAAATCATGTTTCTAGATATGTGGTCTTTAAAGAGTCCCCAAGCATCCTATAAACTGTGCTTTTTACCTTGACAAACCTTCCAAGAAATCTATCCTGGGTTAACATGAAATAATTACAAATAAATAAATATATAAATAAAAAGATCCCAGCTCAGAATTTGGAGCAGGACATGCAAGCTTTTTGATAAACAAGTTGTTACACTGAGTTAGTAAGATGAAGTATCGAGCACTAATAGATAGAATAGTCAGCATAATAATCTGAAGTACTTAAGGTTGATTCCAAATAATTATATGTATATATTTTATTTTCCTTGTTAGGTCCCTACACTTTTGTTCAGCAGCACCTCATGTTAGGCACAGACCCACGGACAATTCTGAAAGACCTGCTACCAGAAACGATCCCTCCACCTGAGCTGGATGACATGACCTTGTGGCAGATTGTCATAAACATTCTTTCAGAACCACCAAAAAGGAAAAAAAGGAAAGATATTAATACTATTGATGATGCTGTGAAACTGTTACAAGAGTGCAAAAAAATAATGGTCTTGACTGGAGCAGGGGTACGTATTGCTACAAGGACAGTGCGAGACTAGAGAGGGAGTTGGTTGAACTCCTGTCCCCAGCCTTGCAGCAGGCAGATGATCTGACTGCAGGAATGCTTGCGAACAGATAGCTCGTGCTAGCTGAGGAGGCACAGCTCTCCGCTAGAAACATGTTTGCTGCAAGAGTGCAGTTCAAAACCAGAAATAAATGACAAAAATCCATCTTCTTTTAAGAAATATTCTTACTTACACTTGTAAAATCTTAAAACAACTGCTTCATATCTTGCCTAGTATTCGTGCAAAATAATTATGGAATAAAATCATATCTTCCTGTGTCAGAACACATATATATTTTTTTATCCTAATCTTCTTTGTTCCAAAACAAAGGTAATGTTTTTAACGCAATCTTGGTGAATCTCTTACAAGAGCCTGACTGGACTAGAATAACTATAAGAATAGGACTCAAAAGGAAAAGGATTATAATAGGCCTTTGATTCCATTTCCAGTAACTAGAATTATGCTTTTAAGTTGTGTTGCTGGGCTGCAGTAGTAAGATTCCTCACTCTTTTACTAAACAAAATTTGTAAACGGTTGAACATTTGCAATTTTATATCCACGAATCTGACTGTGAAACAGAAGTCAATCGTTCCTATATGGGGAGTGTGACATTATTCAGAAAAGAGGAATAATCCAAATGAGACTATTTTGTCAGAAAAGCAGTGCTACTTCTCTTGCCCAATCCTGCTTATTCTGTAATTACTGTCATACACTTGTTTCTGCTCTTCTCCTGTTTCTGGATGGTTGGGATGGATAGTGGTATCAAACACTGCAGTGCTTATCTTCGTTTCATGATCAGAAAGATTTTATTCATCAGAATTGAGAATCTATTCTGTTGCTGCATTAGCATGTAAAATACCAGCCACTTTGTCCAACGCTAAGCTAGCAGGTCAGTAAACACTTCCTAACTCAAATATAGTATTTTACATCTTTGTGTATTTGTTACAGAATATCCAATACTAAAAGTAAGTTCTAGTATCCTGTTACTGCCTTCATAAATTGTATAAGTTGTTTTGTTTGTTTTTGCCTTGGTTGTCAAACTTTCTTTCCTTTGCCTGTTACTTGGGAATTGGTCTAAAAGAAGAACCACACACACACACACAAAAGAAAAATAAATATGGATAACTTGGACTGGTTTCATTCTCAGTGTTTGTTAGTACATGGAAGCATGGTTTCACAAACGTGCTGTATTGCAGCATGACTTATAGTCAAATATGTATAGTTCTGCTTACTTAAGATTGCCAAAATCTATTTCAGGTTTCTGTGTCTTGTGGAATCCCTGACTTTAGATCAAGAGACGGCATCTACGCACGCCTTGCTGTCGACTTCCCAGACCTTCCAGATCCTCAAGCAATGTTTGATATAGAATACTTCAGAAAGGACCCCAGGCCATTTTTTAAGTTTGCAAAGGTACGCGTTTCCTACTCTTCTCATCTTGGACAGTCAAGATAAATAACAAGATATGTTAACAGAATAGTTTTATATCTGATTATAAAAGACATCTTTGTCTATTTTTGTACTAACAAGATGGAAAAATACATTAATGTGTTTGACTTTACATTAATGAGGGGCCTCTTTCAGTATCATAATGACTTTCTCCTTGTCCTGTCTTTGCAATATATCAACTTTATATCCTCAATGTTCCTTAAATCATTGTATACAGGCACATATTGGCCCACTAGCCATATTCAGCAACACTTTTTTTCCAGATTATTCTAACTATTCCTATTATAATGTCATTATATACACCCATTCATGTCTCTAATTTCAGGGAGGATAAATAGAAACTGTTGTCATGTAATTATTTGATCTAACCTCAGTATTCTTAGTTGGTATTTAATTTGCCTCTGAAAATGAAGGAATAGAAATGTGAGAAACTTTTTGCCAGCACATGAATAATGTCGAAAACCACATTCAAATTGGACACTTTGTGGCGTACTGTTTAATGTTGTACATCTGCACTTTAACTCTGTATTTACAGTCAAGGGGAGGAGAATGCTTGGATACACTAGAACTTTATTTCTGTTTCACTTTTTTTACTTAAAGCCTTTTTGTAAAGATTGTGCTCACCTCTTAAAACGAGTACACAGCACTTTTTAGAAAGGGGTTAGCGAGATTGCACTCTCCCCTTTTTAATTAAACTGTTCATCTCAGAGACAGGAATCACATAGGCAGAATGTATTTAATCTGCAGCTTTCTCAGGACAACTGACAGAGGCAAAATATTATGGGAGTGACTACAGGAGCATTGAGGACTTGTGCAAAGCTGTTAGGACTAGAGTGGTGCTCAGTGTTTCCTCCCTTTGCTCACAACTCATGCTACTGCTCTACCACTGATTCAAATGTGGGAAAACTAAAATCAATACATCCCACCTCCTATCCAGATATTAACATATTTTGATGTTCTTTAGAGTATTAAGTTTCTTAAGAACATCTGAAGAAAATACAACTGCTAGGAACCTGTCTATAGCCGGGTTTTACCAGAATCAGTCCAAGTCCAGTGTAGCTAAGATTTTGTTACTAAAATATTCTCTCTCACTTCTTCCCTTTCCTATTGCTCACTTCAGCTCAAGAATTAATTTCTTAATCCTTTATATCTTAGGCTGCTTTAATTTTTAGGATCAAAGAATGGACAAATGAGTTTTCAGATTTGTAGCAAGTAAGATGTCTTATTTAAAACGAAAACCTGAAATGCATAAAGTCACCTCAGTTGCCCTTTCTAATGTACCTCTCAATTCTGCAGGAAATATATCCAGGACAGTTCCAGCCATCTCTCTGTCACAAGTTCATAGCTTTAATGGACAAAGAAGGAAAACTACTTCGCAACTATACACAAAACATAGACACACTGGAACAAGTTGCAGGAATCCAAAGGATAATTCAGTGTCATGGTTAGTAATTTTCAAAAGTTTCACTTAATACTATGTGTAGAAACTATGTTTAGCAGTCTATGTGACATACTTCTAATCTATCTAAACTACTGAAAATCCTTATTTCTGTCATACCTTTTTCCCCTCTCAGGCTCCTTTGCAACAGCTTCCTGTCTCATCTGTAAATACAAAGTTGATTGTGAAGTGGTTCGAGGAGATATTTTCAACCAGGTAAGATTTACTTTAATTCACTGCAGTTTTCTAATAGGAACTGCTAAATCCTCATTGCTTAAAAGATCTGTATGTATTTTTAAAAGGCTCTATGTTTCCTAGACATGCCTACCCATAATTTAGTGTTTTCTGTACTATACTCAAATACTATAGTGCGAATACTCAAACAATATACTGTAAAAAATTGGTAACAAGGGAAAAAAAAAAGTGTGTGGGGGGAAACAAAACCCACTTCTGAGGTTAGCAGAGGTTAAGGTGGTAAGTAGAAAGTTGGATTTATACCCAAGTCACATTAATCTGAAATCAGTTATACTGAAAAAGGAAAGTTCAAGCCATTTTTAACACTGATTGCTCTTTGGGCCTTTATCATCAGGAAAAAAAAAAAGTTTAAATAGTAGCTGATGCAAGGAAAACTGCCAACTATAGAGCAGCTCCAGGTGAGGAAGGAGGCCACCCATGCGGTGGGTGAACTGCGTCTCTGAGGATTCTCTGCTCCTCTGTATTCTGGACTCCCAAAGGGCCCAAATGACGGTTTTTATTCCAGTTTTGTTCGGATAAAGTAATGCAACCTTTGGTTTGGGGGGTTTGTTCTTCCCTTTCTTTTGAAAGGGCAGCATTGGTAACTCAGATCAAGATCAGCTTGTTTATAGAAATAAAAAGGGTCTGATTTAAGTGATGACTTGTAAATCTTAAGAGTACTAAATTTTAAACAGAACGTGATGAAAACCTTTCAAAAGAAGTATTTGAAGCATAGTCTCTTGATTCTCTAGTGTCTCATTTCCCAGTGAAGTATTACTCAAGTTTTTAGTTTTCTGTTACCTTTCTCGAATGCAGGATTGGGTTCCTCAGCAGAGTGTTTCTGTGCTTCCTGAAGCAGTGACAGAACATCTCAACAGCTCTGTTCTCTAACCGCGACCACCCACCTACCACAAAAGTGGTTTGGGCACCTGTGGCCTCACAGATCGTCTAGTCTCTCTTCTCTCGCTTCTGCTGCCTCTAAGTTGCAAGTGGCCGTGGGTCCTCAGGTTTCTGTAAACCTTCCTTTCCTCTGGTCCATCCCAGGTAGTCTTAATTTTCAGTCCAAGAGTTTCATGAGATTAGAAACTGGGAGTTAACTAGTTAGTGTCTTATTGTCAGGAATGTCCTTTCAGTATATTGCAGACTGAGACCTGTATAAGGTCACCTGTTCAGAAGATTGCCAATTTCTTGCTGCTGCTTTTCCTTCTTCTGCCACTTCCAAGATAAAAGTATGTGGCTCTTTCTCTAGTTCTTGTTGGACACAAGCAAGACACTAGAGCCTCTTTCTGCATCAGAAGCAGCAGCAGTTATAAATCATCCAGAACAAGCTTATGAGGAGAAAAAAAAAAAAGAGTTACTTTTTGGAAAATATCTTCCTTCCATTTCAATAAGCTTCAAGAAATAATGAAAGAGGGTGAGTCTCAGATTCAGGAAAAAAAAAAGGAATAAGCAGTGGAAAATCTGTCCCAGTTTTGGATATTCTTAAACCCTACCTCTTTTTTCAGTCTCTGATATCCTGATAACATCAGCAGAGAAGTTGCACTTTTTTTTCATTTCACAAACGCACCGGCAGAGGCGGTGGGGGGAAGGAGGACCCGAGGCACCTGCGGAGCCCTTTACTAGCCTTAACCTCTTGGTATCAATTTCAGCTCTTGGAATAGCTCTCCCCCCCCTCGCTGAGGATCTTTCTGAGGATTAGCAGAGAAGCTGGTGAGGGAAAGATGTGCAGTGCTGAAAACACACGTTTACCGTGTGAACATCCTCTCCAAGGACTTGGTTGGAGAGGGGCATCAGTTGTGCCACAGAAACCCTTTAAATAACTGGACTTCTCGTGGGAGGTGCTGGAAAAGGAGCTGCTGCTGCTTGGTCTTTTAAACTGGATCACGAGTTAGAGGCCTTTGGTTCATCTTTCTCCCAACGCAGAGCAAACTACTATCCCCCCTTAAGCCTGCAAGTACAAGGGCAGAGGCATCTGTCACTGCGGTAGAGACCAGGCAGGGTGGAAAGCCTCAGGAAAGCTCCTGCCCTGGTTTGTGTGTTAGCTCTTTCTAATACATAGCGTGAAGAGAGGCAAAGAAAAATCTCAAGGTCATCCTAGCCCTTTTGGGGAGATTCTTTAGCTGTTTTCTTTTTACCGGGGAGTTACAAGACACTCTTTAGCTGGGATAGGGAGGAAACCTTCCTGACATATCACCTTTTAGTTCCTTTGCTGTATTGCTGTGTGGGCCTCCCTCCTCCCAGGATTTGTTCAACGGATTAGATTCTCCCATAGGGACTTGAGTTCTGGGAGAGCTGCACTGGTATTTTAGAGAAGGGCCTTTTACTTTTGATGCTTTTTCCTATGGAAAATAGTGTCCCGTCCTACTGTGGACATCCATAAATGTTTCTCTGGTTTAAACTACAGCCTGTATTTCTTTGTATGCTGTGTAAGGCAGGTGTTTTATGTGCTCCCCTGTATTATCCTGTTACAGTAGACAGGATACTCCTCTTGACTCCTTTACATAGCACTGAGTTACTATGATGACTGTGATAATGAGCTCTCTAAAGAGCTGCATCCTCAGTGGTGCTGCATGCTGAAACCGCATCTGAAAAGGCTTGAACCATTTGGAAGAGAATTTGCTCAGTACTAACTAAAGTCATGGCTGTGCGCACTCCCATTCTGCACCTTCTTGCCCTTCTTCTCCCTAACAATGAAGAGTTGAAAGGTAGATATGACAAAGACTTAAAAACCTTGTGGCTTCAGGAGGAAGGGCACTCTGCTGCTTCACACATAAAACCTCTTCTGTTTTTTTAGGGAACAAGGATTCTGCTTCTGCCCTATTTTTGGGGGGTGCAGAGAGTTTAAAATGGAAACCAAAGTTCTTTTCCATGATCTTCTGTGTGCTCTCTGCTAGCAGCTCTCACGGGGGAAGGCTGCTTTATTAATACAACTCACAACCTTTTGAGGGAGAGGTAGATGCAGCTCTGAAATGTGCTCTTCAGTGAGGAAGGACTTGATATCAAGCCCCGTAAGGACACCTGATGGTGAAATCTAATTTTTTGTTCTGATTGATAACAAATGCAATCTCACATTGGACTGGGGGGGCTCTTAGATAAGGACTGGGGTGTAGATCTGTTTTCTTCTTTCTGATTTAAGGTAACTCCCTCTTTTTTCTTACTTTTATTTCTGCGCAAGTTTGGTGCAGGCCAGGATAAGGTAAGTCCTTGTCCGTACATCCACAGAAGACTAAAATGAGGAAATTCCATTGAAACCTCGTTTTTTGCCAAAATAAGTCACTGTGAGTTGCTAAAACGCGAGGCTTTCAGCTGGCAGTCACAGCAGTAACATGAGCTGTTGTAATGCAGGTTGTTCCTCGATGTCCCAGATGTCCCCCGGACGAACCGCTTGCCATCATGAAGCCGGACATCGTGTTCTTCGGAGAGAACCTGCCCGAACAGTTCCATCGCGCCATGAAGTACGACAAAAACGAAGTCGATCTCCTCATTGTTATTGGGTCTTCGCTGAAAGTAAGACCAGTAGCATTGATTCCAAGTAAGTGACTGCCTCTGATAACTTTACCTTCTAAACGCTCGATCAAAAAAATAAAATTTACCCTTAAGGTCTCTTAAGAAATACTCTGGTCCTGGTTCAGGAGAGGAAGTAGGTTAGTCATCTGACTTTGCACAGGCAATCAGACTACATAAAGCTGAGATCAAAACAGACAAAAGAAAATTTGGAGTGTTTTTTCTAACCCCCCAGCAGATCTCAAACTATAATCTAAAAAAAATACGTCGCTGAAACTTGAGTGAATTTGTCTTAAAATTCAGTACCTTGTCTCTGTGTTTGCAGTACACTTGCAGACTTACTCGAAGGGTTTGACTGGAGAAGTCCAGATCTAGTTGTTTGGTGCTCCATTCAAGCACAGTAGGTTCCTGAGCCACAGCTTATCTTAATGTTGTTAAGTAATGAGCAGTAGACCCTGTATAGCAACACCTGATTATCTTACATCCTTAGCTGTTAAAAAGGTAAAACATCTGTTCTAACATACATTATTTTTTAAAGAGCATTTTTTTAAAATATTGTCACAGGTCACTTATTTCTCTCCTGAAAGACTTGCTGGTACCAAGAGAATTCTGTTCAAATCTCAGCCTGAGAAAACACACACTTAGCACGTGCTGTTTGCTGGGAGCAGATTCCTGTAGAGCTGTTTGCAGCAACATGCCCTGGCTCTGCCAGAGGCAGAGCCTCCAGCCTTAGGCTGATGCTAAGTGTGTGAGGACTGCAAAGTTGGCACCACACAAACCACTGCTCTGCCCCTCTCTTGAAAGTGGATTTCATTATTTAGGAATCCAAGTGGGTTCTGCAACCCTCAAAGTATCAGAAGGGGGTGGAGCAGCCCTATGCACCCACAGACTGTACCCACAAGTACTCTGACCTAGATAAGGAGGTGCAGTTTACCAGCAGGATCACCTTCATACAATTCCTATAAATATCTCTAGTAGGATTTCTATTCCATCTTTTCACCACTTGACAAAACTGACCTATAGCAGCCAATACTTCTGTATGTAGATTCCTTACTGATAAGGAAGAAGACATGTGTTGGGGGAAAACCTAGGTAGACTCCAGTAGGGGCAGCATCTGCAATTACTGTTCTAATTTTAGTAAATTTGAAATTTGCCATTCCAAATCTGCTTATGTGGGCTGTATTGCAAGTAAATACATAAAGACAACTCTGAGAAACTAAATGTTCTAAATACTTAGCTCCAAAAATAAAACTTAAGTGTCTCTCTTTAAATATCTTTTCTATACGTAGGTTCCATCCCCCATGAAGTGCCTCAAATCTTAATTAATAGGGAGCCTTTGCCGCATCTACACTTCGACGTGGAGCTTCTCGGAGACTGTGATGTTATCATTAACGAGCTGTGTCAACGGCTCGGTAGCGAATACACAAAACTCTGCTACAACCCAGTAAAACTTTCTGAAATAACAGAAAAGCCTCCACGAACACACAAGGAGCTTGACCTGCACTCATCCGACTTGCCACCTACCCCTTTGAACATTTCGGAAAACTCTAGTTCACCGGAAAGGATGACTCCTCCGACCCCTTCCGTGGCGCCCTCGGAACAGCCGGCCGAGCACAAGGTAGAAAACTGTGACTCTGCCTCCGAAACGCACGGGAGCTGCCCGGAGGAGACGCCCCAGGAGCCGCAGCCGGCCCCGGAGAACCCCGAGAACGCGACTAGCGAACTGATGAACTCGGAGCCCGTGAAGGAAAATGGATCCAACAGTGGAGAAAACAGGGAAAAGAATGAAATCCCGAGGAAGTGCTGGGTCACCAGAGCTGCGAAGGAGCAGATCAGTAAAAGGCTGGATGGTGAGTGTTCACGCCCCGCGTAGGTCTGTGTATTTCAATAAGTTCATCGTTGGTTTTTATGATTGCTTCTGCTTAGGCAATGTCTGCTGAAACAGCCTCTCATATTTAAGGTTTTAATTTAGTTTGAGGAAGCTGCCCCTTTTTTTTTTTTTTTTTTTTCTCCTATTTGCAAGAGTCTTTACCATGACTGACTGCATTCTCCCTAGAGATATCAAAGTTCAGGTTAAACCAAAGTATCAAAATTTTGGTGTTCCTCACATTTGCAACAGCATTTTCAGGAAAATTAGTTTGATTCTCACATTATAAACAGCTGGTCACAGCAGTTGTCTCGTAGAACCCAAGGAGGAAGACGTGATACTGTATAGGAGATAAAATTTGTATGATGTGTCAGGTCATAAAACTGCTGTGCGAAACAGAATCCAGACAGTGAGACAGAAGATACTTGCCCACCTGGGCTGAGCGGTAAGAGGCCCAGAGATGGCTGCTCAGGCAGGTTCACAGCCGACCTCCTCCGACAGCAGGGGAAGGCGGCTGCTGGACCAGGCTTGTAGCCAGCCTGGCAGCAGCGCGAAGGTCAAACACCGGGAAGGAGGAAGGCAGGATCCTCAGCCCTCGGGCTGGGACCCCGTGCTGGTACGTGGCGCCCAGGAGGGAAGGATGTGTTAACTGAACGTATCTGCCCCCCGGCCTGCCTGCTGGCACGTACTGGCCCTATGTGGCAGGATGCAGGAGACATAAAAAGTCAGGGCGGAGAGAGGGGGGAGAGACTCCTAGCACCGAGGCCTACATTGGTTCTGCGGGGCCGCCCGCCAAGTTAGGAACCTGTCAGCAACCCTCTAAGCCGCCGGCTCGAGAGGGGGTTTGGTCTCAGTATCCTGCTGGCAAGCATTACCTCGTGAGTAGCTATCCACACTTTGCTTCGTGTTTATGCATTTTCACCTGAATAAATGCTTGACGTAGCCACCTCGCTTTGTGTGATTATTGCTGAATCCTGAGCCTGTCTGTAACAGATACCAGTTCAAACAACAAACAAACCCCAACAAAACAAATGCTACACCTGAAACCAGGCCATTTTGAGAAAAGCCTTGGACTGGGCAAGGAAAACTCTTTAGCTGATAAATGTAACATAAGTTATAACCCTCAGAAAAAGAGCAAGCGGGGGTAAGTGGGTATTAAACTGCAACTTTTAAAACAAAGGCTGTTGTTAAACTTAGTCCCATAGCCCCTGCAATGAGTTCCAAAACTGTGTTACAAATAATGGAAATTGAGCTGTGAATACAACATGTACTAAAGAAGACACTAGCAAATATCGAAGTTGAAAAGCAGAAATGCTTCTCTATTTTTATGCAAAAGGAAGGACGGTGGGAGAGTGGGAATCCTTGACTCACTCTGTACCTACTATTGCTGCTCCTACCCTAGAAGGAAGAAGTTTCTAATATAATTTGATTGGTCAGTTAAATATCACTTTTGAAAACACGTATGTGCAGATAGCTTCTAAACAGAAGTCTGCAACGTTTTTAATGACTACAATTCACTTCAGGTTCTTATTCACTTGTGCAATTCTGTTTCAGGCACGCAGTACCTCTTTCTGCCACCAAATCGCTATATCTTCCACGGTGCTGAGGTGTACTCGGATTCTGAGGACGATATCCTCTCTTCTAGCTCTTGCGGGAGCAGCAGCGAAAGCGGCTCCTGTCGTAGCCAGAGTTTAGATGTGGAAGAGGAGAGCGAGATCGAGGAGTTCTATAACGGCCTGGAGGACGAGGACGCTCCGGAAAGGGAAGAGGAACCTGGATTTGGGGACGTCGGAGTCGAACAAGATGCAGCAGACGAAGCAGGTTATATAAACGAGGCCGCAGGGACGGATCATCCGACCAGCCCCACATTGTAAAGTGTAAACTTCAACTCACTGACTGGTTACAGGAACTGTCCACCAGCATTAGGAGCTTTGGCATGTCAGAATGAATGTTTACGTCTGGATTTAGAGCAACAGAACCATAAGGATGTAGTGTTTATAAACAACTAAAACAGATTTTCATGCTTAGTTTTTTACCTTTTTCAATAAAATTCTATTACTGCGCACTCAACACTAACTCATCATCTTTTTTTTTTTAAGGTACTAAGAATATCTAAACATTTGTCCAGTCACTATGTTCACTTTTAAGTTCCTCTTGTCTTATCAGGCATTCATGTATATAATACATATTTTTGCTTAATGGAGTTCAGCTTATATTATTTTTAAACAGTTTTTTGAAAAAGCCATTGGAATGTTAAACTAATATAAAGGGAACAGCTAATTTAGACCAAAGAATGGTATTTTTACACCTCTTGCTTTGTAATAGTTCAGTTTATTTAAAACCTTATGCTTCTGCTAAACCTTTCATTCTTGCATAGTCTGTCATTAAACACTGGCATTTTCTAAGACCTACTGTGGCAGCTAATTTTTGCTTCAACAGTTACTTTGTATGTTTGAGACATACTTAAATGTGAGTAGTTAGTTAAAAATGGAAACAGGCAGTGAGCGCTTGAAAAATCCTACAATGCTTTTGAGAGTGATCAAAAAGTGCTGTGAAAATGCATCGTGCTCGAGTTACTGGGTTTAGTACTTCCTGTGGACATGCAGTAAAGTGGACACTGGCTCCTTAGCTCTTCCAAAACTGGCGCTTCCAACAAAACGGATCCCCAGCGGCAGGTTTGCACGGTGTCTGCACGACTGGTGCAGCTTGTGTAAAATAGCCCTGGTAACTGCCCCGGCGCTGACACGCACGTGGGACCGCTAGCAGAGGGGGAGAGGGAGCCAAGAAGGAAAAAACACTCTCGTGTATTTATTGATGTTAAGAAAAAGGTGAAACTAGCGCAATATCTCCGCTTACCCCCTCAAGCAGCTGAAGTGCAGGTTAATACCCCGACGCGGGGAGGACGCTGTGTGGAGACCGGGAAGAGTTTGGCACCTGCTCGCTCCACCCTGCATCCTGAAGCAGAGCAGCTCCTGCAGTTCCCGCGCTGCGTCTGCGAGTGCTAGGCTGCCTTAAAACTGGATGTTGCGAATTGCCACATGCAGATTGTTTCCAAGCCTTTAGGAACTATTTTGTAAAATCGCACAGCGCAGTAGTAAGTGAAACAGCATTTTTCTGTAAACCACTTTTTCAACATTGGCCCAAGTGAACTCTACAGATGTAGATTATTCATATTCCTTGCTTTAATATTTATTACATTTTCAAAGATGTATAGCAGCTGTTCTTTGAACAGAAAATACAACAGTTAATAAATATTTAAGAACAGCCTTCTCTATTCATCTAAAAATGCTGGCATGTTGTCTCATGGTCCAAATTCAATACAGCTCTTATTTGGCTACACTAAAGAATGCAATATGTTTAGTTTTCACTTGCATGTCACAATGTATTAGTTTGTGCTATAGGAGATATTTTAAATTGAAATACTTTGTTTTAAATTATTTTTACAGTGAGGATTGTTTTCTGCTCTTTTATATTGTATATAGTGTCTTTTATGTAATCTACTGGCATATGTTTTGTAGAAGACTGTTTAAAATGACTGGCTATCTTCCTGCAACTTTTGAAATACAAAACCAGTGTTTTATACTCGTACACTCTGTTCTAAAGTCTATTAAAATTGTCATTTGATTTCTGGTTTCCATCAATTTCTATTTTAAATCTTAATTGAACAAATGAAGTCACGAATGGAGATGCCTTCTTTAAATAACATACGCAAGACTAGGCACTCGGGCGAAGTTTAGCAGAGGGCAAACGATGGGGACGAGGGAAGGGCTGCTAGCACAGCACCGTCACCCAGCGCTATTCTGCGTCTTAGACTAACATTTGGGGAAGCTCCAAAGAGCTCACTCAGTCCTGGTTGTCACTGGGGGTTTTCTAGGAGTTAATTCATTTTCTAGGATTTGTATTAATTCCTTCTGAAAGGGTCCTAGCCCTTTTGGTATTTACAGTAAATGACCATACTGAACAGTACAGGCGTTTGTTTCATGATACATTAACACGTTTACCCCCCTTTAATACTGGCTTATTTTGCTGATACAATAGCCCTGCAAAAGTATTTCAAGTATAGAAAACAAGCCTGTATTTAAAACACGTGATAAGTTTTCTTGAACAGCCATGTATTCTGAAAGGGTCTATCCTAAACCCAGTACATTTTAATTAGCAATTATGATTATGGAAAATACAAAGTGTTCATTAAACGCATGATACTACTGCCTCAAATGACCTCGTATTCAGAGGGGTTGGAAGCTCCCAGAATATGAAGAAATCAGAAACAATGAAGTTTGGAAAAGGACCAAGGTCACAGCTCAGTACTCGAGGTTCAACACTCTGTGCTTAGATACAGAATCTGTCTACTCAAATCTGAAGGCAGCTGATCTGCATTATCTTACCTACCCGTAGAGAGCAGAGAACAAAATTCGACCTCAGACAAACAACAAAATCAATCTCTCAACAACAGAACTACGCAGAATCACGTGAAGCGGTACAGACCCAAACAAGCAGCCACACGGGCCTGCCAGGAGGTCCCAAACCAGCTACAGGGGAGCCAGCAAACGGCCGAGCCCCAGCAGCGCCCGCCCCAAGCTGGCTCCCTGCTCCGCAGCCTTCAGCGGACACGCGGGCTGCTCGGCCTCGCTGGGAGAAGGACAGCGCAGACCCCCAGCGCAGGTGCCGGGCGCGGAGCTCCCTGCAGGTCTGCGAGCAGGGCCCCGCCGGGGCGCAGGCACCAGGGAACTCCCCACGCTCGCGGGGGCTCCTTCCACCTGCTCCTCCACATCAAGTCCCTGTTCACGTCCCCTGTGCCACCTGTGGGTGCCACCTCCTTCACGTCTCACCCATTAACCTGAGCAGCAGGAGGACATTTGCACGTACACAAGTTAAGGCAGCAGGTGTTGTTCTACAGATCTTTACGTGTGCACATCTCCCAGCAGAATGCTCGGGAGCATTTCTAAGGCATAACTCTGAAACCTGTTCTACCACCCGATAAATCCAACGCCTTTAGGTAAACCCGTGCCTTTAGAGATCCTGGCCAGGTTTTAAAGACACTGCTTCAAACACGGTCAACAGAAATCTGAGCAGCACATTCAAACACAAGACAGTAGCTAGGACATGGGTTCATCCAATCCCCAAACCGACCTAGAAATTAAAAAACAGCTACTCAATAAGCAATGGAAACTTACTATGTCAAATGCTCTTTAAAAAAAAAAATATATACACTAGTAAGATAGTAAATAACATTCTGAGTACATATCAACATGTTGATCTGCCTGTTGGAAAAGTTTCTTTCCATGTTTTAATTCCTGTAAGACGCACACTTACTCACCGCAGTAACTGAGTAACTGCAGGTCTGACGCGAAGACAAGCCCCTCGCTGCCCTGGCTAGGCCTTAGAACGGCTGAGTTGATTTTTCTTCCTCACGCAGGGCACAGCACAGAGCTGTACGCAACAAGACTGGTCAAGGAGCGCAAACACGCACTTGATGCCACCCGCCTTCTAGCCAGGGGAAACACGTCAGTGTTTAACTCCTGTAGCAGCCCCACACACGGCTGTTACAACTCAACAGCCCCAGCAGCACCGTACAAAGTGTCTTCAAGTATCAACAGCTACTTGACACAGGGGATACGACGTCTAGTCGTTAATACCTCCTCCTCTCGGGGGACACTGCAGATCCTTTACCTTATGCTGCAGGTTAGGTCTGTTTTGCAAGAGGCAGCAGCCTCACTGCTCAGAACGTGCTAATTCCTGTAAGATAATCAAGAGCGTTTATCAACCCCCCCATGCTCGGAAGGCGCCAGCCCCCTGCTTACAGAAAGGCCAAACCTGCAAACAGGAGGAACGCTGCCGTGCTCGGACCGCGGCCGCTTGATGGGATGTTCGGCCAGTCATTCAATATACACCCAAGAAAGGCCCCCCGCCCCTTGAATTTTTCAAGTTTCAACTACAGTAAGAAATACCCATTGCAGAAACAAGAGGCAATCGCCCCAGCAACTCTAGCCAATATTTACTGCCTATGTAAAGTCCCATAGCACATTCTAATTTAGCATGTTCAGAAAACAGGGTTTGGACCATCCCAGAGCCCCTCATCTACCCAATGAAGCCACTGCTCACCGCACATTAATACTGATATTGATAAAAAATCCAACATGGCAAAACCCACAAGCAGTCCGTAGGTTTGTACAGTCCTGGGTTTAGATGCACACGAAACTAGGCTTGGACCTACAAACTGGAAACAAGCAATTAACTTGTGTCACTCAGTGAACATCAACTGTGTGCAACGAATGGAGCAAGAGCCCCACGGCAAAAAAACCCAGCAGGTGATCATGAAATATCCACAGCAAGAAGCAAGAACGACAGCTTCACATTAGTCACTGCCTAATTTTTGAGTATTTGCCTTTGTAATCTTGGTATTTCATAACGCTAGGAGAGTGTTTTATATTACCTGGTGAAATGAAGGTATATTTTTCCCTTTCTTTCTTCCGTGAAAGAACAGTAAGCTGCTTTAATATTTGTTGGTCGCCTTCACAACAGGGGGAGTTTGCCAGCCAGGTAACAGTGTTGATACAGACGGAATACAGGCTGCGTGCAAAGAAGTTACTAGAGGTTACACTGCATCAGAGAGCTGTGAAAACACAGAGTGTTATGGAAAGGGCAATGCCTTTAGCTATTCGGACTTTGTATTATATATCCATCTACTGCCAGTACCGTAGCTACAAATATTACACTTCATTACAATGATTTTCCCGTTTTAGAGAAAGCTCTCAGTATCCTAGGTGTACTCTTGATTTAGGGCATGCAGAACTACCCTCCTATCGAAGCATCCATACACATCAACCAAGAAAAGTTTTCATTCAAGTCTTTTATTTTAGCTTGAATTGTTTTCACTGCATTTAAAAATCTAAAAAAAATAAATATTTGTTTCACAGCTGCAAGTCACATATGCATTAACACCACAAACAATCTGGAGCTTAACCAAAGGAAGAAAGTCAAATCCAAAAGTGTTCAGCTAAGCACAATTGTCTCAGGGCAATTATACTAAAAATAAACTTTAAGAAAAGGGAAGGGGTGTGTTAAAGAGTTATTTCAAATGCATTTATCTGGAAAAAAGTGAAAATTCTAATAGAAACCATAAACTACGCTTTCAGCATTTAAAAAATAAACATTTAACCTCTTGACAGTAACATCTGTCTGGTGCATCTTTTGCTCTTGGGCTGTATTCTTGACCCATGGCTGCACAGGTTGCCATTGATAAATTAACCTTTTTTATAATTGTGTCCACATAATTACAGAAGCAGTCTTTAAAAATAAATGTGTATTAAGTCACCTTCTCCACCCATAGATTATAAAAACCATTATTTGTAGTTTTGTACCAGCACTAAGTGATTGCTTCATGGAAATCATTGGATTGTACACTCTGAAGATGAATGTCTTTTGCGCAATCACTTCCATTATTAAGGTTCTTAAAAGAAACCAGAAAAATATATCTTCAGAAATCAGAGTAGTCATTTTTTGTTAAAAGACATAAAATAAGCTCATATTCATTACAAGCAATAGAAACCATACCGCTATTGGAACATAATTATTTTATCACAAAAAAGTTTATTTACAAAATGAAGAGTTATCAAGTAAATTTATCAGGGAAAGAGCTAAATGTTCTTACTCAGTGATCTGAAAAACGCAGGCAAGTCTCTCATGCACTCGCACACCAAATTATTTGTAGAAGGTGAAATGTTAATTCATGTTAGTGAAGCTTGACTTCCATTCACGATACTCTCATCTTTATTGTAAGATGGCATAAAACACATGGTTCTGTACAAGAATGGATGTATTAAGACAGTTCTTCATTTCTGCAATTACTTTTTGGCTCTCATGAATACCCATACCACTGAACATTTTGCAAATAATCAGTTATATTATCGTCTCCATCATCTACTCCACTGAATTTACCACCACAAGAAAGACAAAAAAGTTAGTTTAATGATCCCACATTACACAGAACTCTCATTTCTGAAGTTATACTAGACTGAAACCTTCATAGTGATCTATAGCCTGGATCAGCTTAGATTTTAGGGTTTTTTTATCTGTGTATTTTGGAAGATCAAGAAGATTAAAGCATGTGTGGGCTACTGGAAGATAACCTTCTCCACCTCCTGTTGGCTGGATGACTAGTTTAAGACACTTCATTCCAAGAATTGGAATACGATCACTGCCTGTCAGAAACACTGCCAAGAAAAAACAAACATAAAGTCCTGAAGGTAGTTTAAGGCTAAGACTGTATACCCCGCTATACCACAGCTCTAATCGTTATTTACATTTTCCAAATATTTTAACAGCAGTTTCACATTAAACTTTTTCAGATAAACAGAAAAAGATGAAATAATGACTTAACTTGCTCTCCAGTTTGCACATATAAACTCCTAACTGTGACACAACAAGGGATATACAAAATAAAGCACTTGGTACGTGAGGCCAAATAGTCACCGATGAAGAAAGCAGAAAGTTGCATCAGAATCTATCTTTAAAAAATAGTTATCTGTACCATTATCACATGTTTAACCATCCTATAAATAAAAACAATTTGCTTGTCAATGAGAAGTTCTGCTGAATTGTGAACCAATCTCTGATCTAGTCTCAACATCTTACAAATTCCCATCCAGACTAATTAAAGACACATCCCCCCCAAATTATAGACAAACTTGTAATCAGGTTCTTCTTGTGTTACTCTTTCTTCCATGTGAAGTTACTGCATCACTATAGAGAAATACTAAATTCTCTCTCACAGTGTGAATTTAAGACCACTATGATCCTGTTTAGCTATCAGTGTCTGCAAAATGGTGTTAAATACTCACACAGAAACTGCTTTTTCTTCTCCAAGGTCAACTCATGGAAAACCTCCCAGAAGATTTTAATTGTAGGATGGTCTGCCCAATATTCTCCTTTGTATTCTGTATTCTAAAATTATCAGAAAATGGGGTTATTCCTGTTGAACTAGTAGAATAACCGCAAAAGAGCCTTAAACATATGACACTAATGCCTTTAAATTGAATGTGTGCATCTTTTGTTCACTTTTGCCCTTCTAACAAAATATATTGCATGCAGTTGCCTTCCAGTTCAATTTTTCTTCCTTTCTCTCTCTCTCTCTCTCAAGCCCAATGCCTTCAGAAAATAGAAGGGAAAACCAGAGAGGGTAGGCAAGTAATATTTTAGTGTCTTCATTCGCTGATGGTACTCAAAAACTCCTCAAATATGCAGTCAATTCAATAGAGGCAGAAAAATCTTATTAGTCACATTAAGCACATTAGTGGGGGAAGCAGGGCTAGAAAGGACACTTCAGAGATTTTGTTTTGCGTCTTGAAACTAAAAATATACAAAACGAGTTGCCAACTGTGGCTTTACCTTCTCCAACTCCTTCCAATCATAATTTGTGTTCCCAATCACCATCGCCTGCAACTCGCTGGGCTGGAAGAGCTGAAGAACTTTGCCTCCACACACTTTGTGGAAGCCTGCATGGAATGCATCGAATAAGGAAGCCACTGATTTATTGAAGATGTAATCCACATACGCATCCACAAAATCTTGCCTATAAAAAGGAAAAAAAAAATGCAATCATGTTAAAAAAAAAAATACCCTATCCATAAAACAGTAGTCATTAAGTATAAAGCAGAGCATATCATATTAGGGCTAAAAAAATAATCTTATATATTGTATTCTCAAGTCAGTGTTATGCACATAGTGAAGATAAGCTGTATCAAAATGGCAGACCATTTTTTTTTTCCAAACCAGATTCTGCAGTGCACAATGGAAACAGAGAGTCAATGTTATTTATTTCAGGGACTGCGAGCATTTCTCTTGTCTGCATGCATTGTAGGGAATCAGACTGAATGGCACAGGCTTGAAGGCTTGAATTCCATGCTCTGCTCCAAAACAGATTATTCAAAAGCACTGTTGAACTTTTAATTAAAGGAACTACCGTACTTGTACTCAAAATGCCAATTAGCTTCAAAGGGATGTGAAGCCCTACACGGTAAAAAGATCAGGGCAAAGGAGCTAAACTACTGAAAAACAGACTGTTATTTGTAGTTCCGCACAAAGAACTGTCCTATCATTTTGGAAATATTAGCTGACCACAGTAACATTAGCATATTCATAGCAGCTAAGGGGATCACCAGAATTCACTGATGTGATACAACCGCTCTGATTATGATGAGCAAAAACAAGTTTTGTTAATACTGTTAGCATCAGAGTGACTTAATCACCCCATTAAGAAGGCATTGCCACTGCATACAGCTGTGCTTGTGCGAGACCCTGTCTTGTCTCATCCCTTTCCTCTGTGGCAGACCGAGCTACAGAAAAACTGGCCCAGAACACAGCAACAAGGACAGGCAGGAACACATTCAAAGGTACCTTCTCCTTCTTGCTTTCACAAAACATAACCATGCAGTTTGTTCTCAAAGAGTATGCCCTCTCCATTTACTTCTTGGATCAAAAGCACAGAGAAGACACGACGATTAAAGGACAGAGATAAGGATGGGCTGAGAAAGTGTTCAAAATGGGACAAGTGTGTCACTAGAAACACACTGCTCACCCTTCAAGCGCAGAAAGGAAGTCAAGTGTGGGGGGGATGCTCATTTATAAACAGAAGTAGCTGAAGCCACAGCCCTCACATACTCACGTGGCAATGATGCTAGTGAACGTTAGACTAAGTTACTTTCCCTACAATTGGCAGCCTTTCCTGAAAAGTTCATTTCAAATGTATACAGTGGCTACACAAAGCTATCAGGATGAGGTTTTTGCTTTTACTCATTAAATTTTAATCATACTGTAACTTCCTGCAAAATCACAAGCATTTTCATCTTATAAAATTAACACAACATACTCAAAATAGGCCCGAGAGAGGTCAAGGCAAAAAAGAAATGTTACTCATTTTGAGAAGAATTACATAGTCTCTCAATGACTGGTAAATCCATAATTGGAAGTGTAGTATGTTTTAACAGTACGCATAAAAGTATAGCTGAGAAAAAAAAAAAAACAGTTTTTCCTCCACAACTACTGTAACAAACAGCTAAGTGTAACAGCCCAGCTACACTGCAAAGCAGGCAGGAACACTGACCTACCCCGTGCTCCATAAAACTCACCTATTTTGTTTGACTACAGGAATGTCAGCACCATTAGGAACAAGTTCTTTAACTTCTGTTGTACCAAAGTTTTCCACAGTGATCTATTTAAAACAAATAAAAACAATACAGATTTCATCTATTTAAAACAAATAAAAACAACACAGATTTCATTCACTGTCAGAGGATTTCCTCCTCCTTCCCCCTCCTAAGAGCAACACAAAGGGCACTCACTTAACACAAGCAGAAAATGCTAAAATTCATGGGGATCAGACTGTTTTGCTTAAATTCAAAGACAGCATAATAGACTGTAAAACCTGCCGATAAGTGCTTTAAACTACAACATTTGAAACTTACAGTAAAATTAAGACAAAATATTTCCTCTATGTCATCCTCCGGATAGTCCAGTAACTGTTGCATGCTCCTGCAAAATAAATTACCATATTTTTGTACCAGCAGGAAACTTAAGTTTCTGAAGTTTTCTTTATGTTTTGATAATTCTAGGGGTAAAGAAAACTCTACTGTTACATCCTCACGATTATCTGGCTGATGTACACCTTGTAGTGCAGTGGTGTGAAATTTTAAGCAACTCAGGCTACTTTTAAACTACAGTAGGCAGAGGTGGGCATGCAAAGAACTGTTTCATTATTATTTGTGCAGGGTATTCCTTTTGAGATGATTCTCCAGGTTTAAAAAGAAAGGATCGCTACTTCCTCTCCATCTCCTTCATCTGAACTTCCCCTTAGCAATATCCATAGCTTTACTCAGGGACAGATATTCCGTCAGGAAACAGTCTAACAGGGTAACATTTTTGCTTAAATAATATGTTGAGAACTATCTTTGTGCATACTTTCTTTATAAAATGAACGGATAAAATCCATTTTTTTTGATTTTTTTAGATTTTTTTCTCCCTAAAATTCTTGTACGGTAAAAATGGAAAATATAAAGATCAAAAAACAAGCATTTAGAGATAGGTGTTTAACAATTAGAAATCCTATATCAAATGGCACTATGGCTGCAAGTTAGAGATGTTTATCTTATTAATGTAAATACTAATCATTAAGCATTTCCTTTAACATTCAGACTATTGCAAAAATTCTTAGAATTACTTATTTTTCCTTCTTGCTTACCTGCCAACATCTGGCATCAACTCTTTTAAATCATCCAGGGATGGCTTTTTATTCAACAGCTTTTTGTACAAAGCCAAAGGGAAATGAAGGTCCACGATAGTAAAGTTATATATTGCTAGCCCACAGACAACACCAATCAAATGGAACAAGTCACTGTCTTCAAAAGTCTAAGAACAGAAAACAAACAAGTAAAGTAATTTAAAGCAATGTTATTCTAACCTTACAGAATTCAGAAAAAAAGTACAGGGAAATATAAACCAAGTATGCTCCATTTCTATATTCCATAAATAGATACATAACCATTAGTACTGCAGGAAACAAGATAAAGTTTTAACCAGTTGACTGCGAGACTAAAATAAACAGGATTCTTCCTACTCCTAAAGAAATAAAGAAAGAAAGAACAGCAAAATCCCAAAAGGCTGGCAGCATAAAATGTTTAAAGTACTGCAGAAAGATGGTCAGTGATTTATTATCACACCATTCAGTTGTTAAATACCTAGAATTAAAAATAAAAAAAACTCAAAAAACACATACACACAGACAGCTATATGCACATTTTGATAAATACTTAGTCAAAAAGTCAAAAAGAAAATTCATCCACAGACTGGACCCTACCTTATCAGAAAACCAGATCAGCCGCGACTCTTCGTAATATCTGAACATGCCGTATTTGGGATCTAGCAGCTCCCTCATGATAAGCAAAAAAAATTCTTTGCGAACACCTCCAGCATCAACTGCTTCTTCCCCTACAAAAATAACCTGAAACACACTTCAGTTAGCACAGTGGCTTAAAAATGGAACATGAAACTGATTCACCTGAAAAATAATTACTTGCCCATGCCAGGAAAAGTGACTTGGAGCAATGTACACGGATAATACCTTGAGTGGTTTCTTGTAGTCTACGTTCTTAGTTTTCCTTAGGACTTCCACAGCATCTCCCACAATATTGTCTCTCCTCACCATTAATATCAGGCATGGGTTGACAGATTCAAATACAGGTAGAAAGAGAGATGATAAGTTTTGCCTGTGAGCCTGATCAACAGCCATCTGGGCAAAAGAAAAACAAAGTAAAAATGTTAATAGGTAATATTAGATGCCTGCCAACATTAAAGTAAGTCCATCAGTCTAACTTAAGAGGGAGAGGAGACAGGAACGGGGATATCCATTAGGTGAGCTAGAAAACTCACACAAGTTTTCTTCCTATTTCTTTAATCTCAGCAGGAATATATTTCTTTTCCCCATTAGCCTCAATACTAATATTCAGGGAGGTCTTAGAATGTAGCTTTTGTCACTACAATTAAAACACTTGAAAGAAAAAAAAAAAAAAAACACGAACAAAAACAAATTACTACATATTATCTAACAAGCAAATGAAGAGTAATACCTTTAATATAAATCTGACACAAAAGCAGCCATTAGAAATTGATTTAGGGACTTTATGGAAAATGATTTTCCATCTATCTAATTATTTAGTAACATTCTGAAGGTGGCATAGTAAAATGCAGCCAACATGTTGCCTTGCAGAGATAAGATACAACCCATCTTGAAAACAGCATTAGCTCCCAGGCCACATCATGAGGGGAAATGACAAGTCACAGTAACTCGCTGCTCCCTAACAAGATGCTCTTTCTTTGGCTCCAGCTCCTGGCTCTATAGTGGCCTTTTTGCAGGTCATTTAAAAATTGCTTTTTAAAAATACATATAGGTACATGCAAGCCCATATATGCATGTACACACACATATTTTGTATTTAACACCTGTACTACGGTTTGTTAATATTTAGAAGGTATCTAGTTAATGAAAAACAAATAAAGAAACAAACAAAAACACCCTTATTCATACAATTATGAATGTACCAGCTCTTATGCATCCAGAAGGAGAAAGAAAAAAAATATATATCTCAGAGGAAATTACACTCAGTTAGGAAAAATTTTTTTAAAAAGCAAGAAATGAAAGGAAAATGTTAGGAAATCACACTCTTACCTGCATCTGTATGACTGCATCTGTTTGCAAGAGAGTTGTCTTTGCTTGGGCATCAAATACAAATGGGTATGTGCAAATTGTAACAGGAATATCTGTTAACTAGAAGCAAGAGAATCATGTGATATCTCTGCTTATTAAAAACACAATGATTGTTAAATAAAATGGTATTTTAATATATTAATTTGATAGGAAAATAGTAAGTTTTTACTCGCTGTTAATGCAGGACCAAGAAGTTTTTCAGGTAAGTATATTTTCAATCATTTAGTATTTTAGCAAAACATAAAAATACCTAATATATTTTAATTTCAGAACTTTTATTATGCCTACTAGATATAGTCAAAAAAGTTCTTATTTTCAAACTTGAAGTTCGCAACATGGAGAAATATCTTTGCCCCAAGAACCATCTTAGTAAATAATCTGATCAGTTTTATCCAGCAAGACAGTTTAGAAACTCTTTTCCAATTAGAGCCATACTAACTTAACACATTATTCCCAGAAGAACCCATCAAATGATCCTTGACAACTGTATTTCTGATTTCCTTATGTTCTGCAACAACAATCAGAATGCAACCAATCTTACCTCAGTTAATCCATGGTTGACATCCTATGACAGGATTTGCACAAAGGTAGCAATAATTAAGATGAAAAAGCAGCATTAGTGTCTGCATTAATTATTCATCTCTGATGTTGAGTTAAAAATATTTAGCTACAGCTTTTTCCCAAAAAAAGAATGTTTACTGAAAAATAAATAACCGCCATAAACATTTTAATTAGTCCACCAGATACAACCATGTCCTTCAACAGCCTACATGTTAGTCTTTTAAAGGAAGTATATTGTATCAGTTTTTCTGTGGTGCAAAAAATTAAACATAGTTTGGAAATAAACATTTACAAAGTGTGTGGAAAGAAAAAACTGACTTTATGCATTTTCATTCTCAAATTATTATAGTGCACTTAATCCAAGACATTTCTAATGAGCAAAGATTAAAAGATACAGAAGAATAAAACAAATCAAAAAAAAAAAAAAAAAATCGCACAAAACACTTGAGCATAAAAATCCCAAGAATCATTTGGTTCTATAACATTGCTTAAGATAAAAGCAATCAGGTCTTTAAACTGTGCCGGAAACTTCAGACAGACTAACTCAAATTGTTGGGATAGTGCTAAGAATTTTGCAACAAGCTAGATCAACTTGGATGAGACACTGAAAGAGTTACCCACCCAGTGTTACTTGACCTTTGGTGAAAGCTAAGCCTATTTCTGCTTAATGGCCACAAAGGGATGGTGTATGTAGACATCCACGGCTAAAAGCAATGATGGCCACAACACCATCGTCTTCCCCATCCCTACCCCTCACTCCTCAAAGCAAACACCAGATCCAAGTACGTCACATCTTGGAAGGGGATTAATGCAACTCTGTTATTAATTCCTAATTAAAACAGTCTATAATTGCTTAAAGGAGTATCTCAGTTATTTTAAGTAGCTTCAGTCTTTCTCCACTCATTTCTCTCCTGTTGAAAGGAAAATGGAAGTTTTTCCAGGAATTTTCACTAGAACCCAAGAAAACAATGTGATATAGGTTGGGAGGAAAAAAAAATAAAAAAAAAAAAAAAAATCAAGTGACACATTAGAAGTGCTGATATAATATTTTTAAGAATTGGTGTAAGTTGCAAGCTTTGACGTCAAGTTCAGTGCCAAGAACCATTTCTTTACTCTGTATTCAGAGGGAACGCTTAACTTACAGAAGGTAGAGAAGGGGACGTCTCATGACTGAAAGTATGGAGCAAAATCAGTATCTGCTTCCACAAAAATACACCCTTCATCTCAAGAAGGGGTACCACAGCACAACATTTCTTTTATCTTTCCCCCTTTAACTATGGAATTGAGCAGTTATGTTCCAAGTTGCAACAATAAAACTAACACTAGTGAAAAAAATCCGATTCATTCATTATTATTGGTTCAATAGGCAAGTAGAGTTTCTGATTGTTTTAAAAGCAAGAAGGAAACCAAGAGGCACAAAGGCAAGGAGCATACACTTATGAAGGAGAACAGACTAAAGATGTGGAATTTCTTTCAGTCCTATAATGAACCCTGTAATCTTTTTTTTGTTGTTGTTTGACTTAAAGCTGGACAAATGCATGACTATACTCTACTGTATTTTCTCCGTAATGCTAAATTACTGCTCAATTTCCTGATTTCGCTATCAAGTGGAGCTTAAGATTTTCCTTAGGACTCAAGTTTCCAGCCTTCATTTCACCATGCTTTATTACTATTACTTTCTTCTCTCATCATGACAGTGGCAACATGGGTTTATTTACATCCATTTAATTGCAGTTGCCAGGATCTTTCCAATTCCCCTTCCCGGATCCCTCCCGAGCACACCCTCCTCTCCAAATAACACTGCCTGTTCCCAAATCCAAGGCCCTGCAACGCCAGTACCATTTGGCATATTGCTCCTCTCAGCTAGCAGCACCAGCCTCATCATGGGCTGGTTACATTTTCAGTCAAGCACCTTTCTGATTTCTTCCCCACTCGATGATTATTCATACTTAGGGGATGCCTTCTGGGAACCTCCCCAACATCCATGAGTTCTCTTTCAAAATATTTCTCAGAACTCTCTCTTAGCGCAGACAGCTCAGTATGCAGCTTGGCTGAAACAGCTGTCTGTCATGAGTGTCAACAGTGACTCATTATTTCTTCACACTCCCTGATCTCCCTTCTGTTGTTACCTTTATACCTCAGTTTTAGATTCTTTGGGTGTGAAATTATCACTGACTTTGTATTCGTGGAGCACACTGCAAAAGCTGGCTATAACCAGTGTCCAGAACCTTCCAGACATTGTTGCTGAAGCATTAAACTTAGACAGCTAGAGCAAGCGTATGAGCTTACTTGGTATTCCTCCAAAGCATAAGGGAAAGACCTGTGGGGCAAAATCCTCCTACCCATCTCATTAAATCTCTGCAGAGTCATTCATTTACTCCCACTTACCACTCCCCTGTTTATACATCCACGAATTAGTTATCTCAGTTCTTGTTGCTGTGCTCACAGTAAGTAATAGCTACCCCCTATAAGTCCAAGTACATTTCTAGATTCCATTTTCCAGGCCAATTTCTGCTTTCTCTACATCTATATTTTTCCTAATACCAAGACTTACCACTGAACCTAGCTCACACAGCAATTCAAGTTATGCTGGATATCTTCCTATCATAAATTACTTTCCTAAAATTTTTGACATGGCAAATCTTGGTTTGACATTATTCCAAATAGCTTTATAACTGACAGATTAAAATGCTGAACATCGTCCGTCCTACAAACAGGCCCTCCGCGAAGCACACCCACTTAATAACTCCTCCTCAGCTAGCGCCTGACATAAGTCATACCAGACATAAGAAACTAACCAGATTTAGAGAAACGACTAGCTTCTCTAAAGGAAGAGGAATAAGTCAAGACAAAACAAACAAACTTACCATTCCAAATACCTGCTGCTGGACCCAGTTGAAATAGTCATTTCTGATATCTATCAAATCTGGTATCTCATGAATATAAAATCTGTCATACTGTATAACTTGTCCTCTCTCATTTACCTAAAGAAGTGAAATTTATTTTTTATCACTTTGTGCAAGAATTTTTAAAAGCATTTTCTGTATTTTCAAGCAATTGTCTGTCATAAATACCTACCTACTAAAAAAATAACTTTAAAAGATTAAAAAAACGAGTGTCTGCAAGAATATAAAAAGGATGTTTAAAACACAGAAATATGGATGATTTAACTATCTCAACTAAACTGCAAGGGAAAAATAGGATTTTCTTAGCATAAAATGTTGCACTACTGCCATTTTCAAACATCATATCATCTCACAGAAACCATATTTGCCTAGGAGTGAGTCATTTGTACTATGAGCAAGACATTCAAAGTACAAAAGAAATATTATATAAAAGACTTTCTCTACAGTTTTAATCTAGGAGCTTCCTATAGGAATGCAAACTTATTGCACTGTAACACACACTTTTCCTAAATACAGATAAGCACTGTTGACCGCCAAAAACATAAGTTCTTCTAACTGTATAACCAGGTAAACCAAATCTGATTTTCTTAAACTCCCCACTACCAAAAAGCAAAAGGTACTGAAGCAGTCAAACACTGTTCATTCCTTCACAGGAAGTGATTATTTAGAAAACACCTGGGCAGCACTCAAGTAAAAATGTAACTATTTCTACTGTGTAACCATCTCTTCAGTATAGATGGGTTTCCAAAAAATACAGAACTTAGAAGAGCAGAGCCAGACTGGATTCAAATGGCTACACAGCATAAGCTTCAAAGACGACCACCAAAACTGTTGGCAAATTCAGTGGGTTTGTTGTTGTATCATTTTTCAGATATTTTACATGTACAGCACACAGAAGTCCAGTTTAGATGTCTGTCCCATTCTCCTATATTGTACAGATAAAGTAACTGGATGAGCACCTTAGGGAGCATCTTAAACCCTCTTTAAGCATATAAGCACAGAAAGCAGCATGACCAGAATAAAGAAAGCCCAGCAGCAATTAGATAAAGCAGTTTCACAGTTTTGTGCCATGCCTAATTGGGTTACTCTAAATTACCTGGAGTACTTTGTTCAAGGCTTATGAATTCATTATTTTTCATAAATTAATTTGCCATATTAACACACTGAATAAATAACTAGGAGAAATATTTTTCTTGCAAAAATTCTTATTTGAAACAGGGTGGCTTTCCCCTTCCATTTCTGATCTTGCTTATTTCAGGCTTAGACACAATTATGCCCATGTACCCTCCCTAAATACAGTTGCCTGAGCCTGTCTGTGTTCCCAAGAAAATAGGAACTTCTGTCAAGCATGTCAAACTGGAATCCAGAATTCCAATGCTCCAGAGGTCCTGATGGACGGCTACAGATATTTTGTAGTCACTAAGTCAAGCCTAAATATTTACAACTCTTTAGTTAACTTCCTTAAAGGACTAAACTGCACACAGATGATGACAAGAAGAAGCAGATAAAACATTTGGTTAATACTGATTCAAACTTACTTTATGCAGAATTTCCAGAACTCTGAAAGCCGTGTGTAGAAAGTTGGTAAATATTCTTCTTTCAGAAGCAGGAATGCCGATCTTATACAGCTTCAAGAGGTGCACTACGACATCCTTGTAGAGTTCCACTATCTTGAGGAACAAAGGAGGTTCAAGTACAGACCACCAGTTTTCTGTGCAGGAATGGCAAACACACAAATGTAGCATTTGCCAACACAACATTGGGTCATACCCTCCCCTTTTTCATTTCTGGAATGTAAAACAAAACTGATATCACCAGTCATCTAAGTGTGAGCATTAGTGAACTGCTGCAGCTTTGGAGAGGAAAATACCAGATAAAGACCAAACAAAGTTAAGAGAGCAGAAGTAAATGTGGGAGCTGCCTATCTGTGAATAACGTAGAAAAACATGCCACTGCCTTCAAGCAAGCTACTTCCTCTTTTAATAAGGAACATTTAACGCAGCAAGATAGCTACAAAATTTTAAGCAGAAAACTATTCCTTGCACAAATGATGAATCCTCTTTCAAGTGCTCTCTTGTTATAGACCTTCTCAAAATTAAGTCTGTTAATCCGTCACACTAGACGGTCATGAAGCAAGCTTGGACATAAAACAGATGGTCCATAACCTGAAACACCTTTACTTAAGCAAACAGTCCTACTGAGAGCAGTGGAAAAACTCTCACAAAAGAAAAAAAAAAAAAGTGATGAATTACAAATACAAGCAGAAAAATAAATCAGGGAGAAGCAGCTACCTTCAGGGAAGGTTATTATTTTGAGAGGGAAATATTTTAAGGAAATGTTCTGAAACCTCGGATTTCAAAACGCAGATGACAAGACACAACAAAAAGGCACAAGGCAGTTACAGTTGTTCTAAGCTGCTGTGAAGGCCACATCTTAGATCAGGGAAAAAACTAGGACCTCACAGAAAAATAAGCAGGTGTTATCATCAAAACAAAGAATTTAATGTCCGCTCTTTTAACCCTCTGGAAATTGCTTAGAGCTCATTAGCTGTATGACCACAATCTTCAGTTTAAAAAGAGCAAAGATTTGTATCAAATACACTAAACTATGTAGCTTCACTCTTTCCCAAAGGAATTAGTCCAGAGACTACAACACAAGGTCCATTTACACAGACTCCCAGTTAGCTCACCCAGAAACAAGAGAACGATGCTTTCCTGCACATGGAGCAACATTAGCTCTGAATTTTCTCATCACAGAATTCTGCAGCACTGTGAATACAGAGCAGGTGTTGCTGGCAGTGTGTCCTCACTGGTGGAATTTCTATAGCTTTCTATAGCCTGAAGATTCTTAGTTTTAAGAGTGAAGAATTAATTATCTTACCAAGAACTTTTTGAGGCGCTTTTTCTAGGTTCAGAATGGCTGCTCCAAAAGGAATAGCTAACGTTGTAAAATTATTTGCATCACTCATCAGTGGGCACTCTGGTAGTGTGAGATACAGCCTCAAAGCTTCAACATCTGGTAAGGAGCTTGTCAATTTGGGAATGAGGTTCTTTTCCAAACTAGCTGCAACCTACAGTACAGAATGAAATTCAGTTTATTTTAATGCAATTACATACTTAAGAAAAACAACACACAACCTTTCAAGAAAAAGATCTTAACAGACCAGCACCTAAAGTATATGCCACAAAATACTGTTTTGGCAATGTCATTGTTCATATCTGCACAGACACAAGGCAGAACTATTTTAGTACCTTTTCCCCTCCTAGATTAAAAAAGTTTACAAAAAAAAAAAAAAAAAAACTTTTAAACAAGGTAAATTTAGAAAACAAGACAGTACATTAAATATTAAAATGCAAACGTTTACAGTATGCTAATGGTGTAACCTAACTGCTACAACATTATATTTTTATCTATTCGTAGTGGAATGTGATTGCGTAAAGGAAGTTACTGAAAGAAAAAGGTCAGATCAAGCCAAACAACTGCATTTCTGGATAACTGCAATGAAGATAATCTCAAACATAAGCAAAATATGCAGCACAAACCTGTTGTGATATATGAGCATGGTCAGGCTGTATAAGTTTGTGAAACAGCAGTCTAGCAGCATTCATATCAACCCCTGAGAATCGAGCGCTGGTTTTGTAATGATCATCATTGCTGTAGTAAGAAAAAAAAAATAGGAGGAAAATGATTGAATCTGTGTTCATCACCCCCTCCGATTTTTTCATCTTTAATATTTAGCCCTATTTACTACGGACATGAAACATGAGAGAGGTCACAGTATGAGACTCCCAACGCTCAGATGACCCCTGAAGACACTGAATAATCTTTTGCAAATTTGATTTCAAGGCAACAGTTTAAAAGTGCTAGGTTTTACAATAACCCGTGCAATATATTCCTCCTGGATTATACGTGATCCGTGCCCAAGAAGTAACAAGTTCTGTCTAATCATGCACCAAGAGGACACACTTCTGCAGACTAGTGTGAGACATGTTGTGCTTGGGTGGGTGACAAATCACACCACAGTAGAGAAAGGCTCCAAGAGCAAACTGGGGCTTATTGGAGTAACAGTAAGGTACAAAACCAGGGGAACAGGGTTCTAGCTGAAACGAGACACTAGGGAAGTAGCTACTGCTAATTCTTCAGCTCACAGAAATGAGTATGAGCCTAACCACTTACCTCAAAGCCAAAAAGCTCCCATTCAGGCACCCAGCTGAGGAAAACGTTCCATCAATTTCACTGAAATTGTTCATACGAATCAAGTTATGTCTTGCAAGTTATGTTTTCCTTTTACAAATTAGCATTTTTATGAAGGACTGAATTTAAACTGTAATGAATTACATTTCACAACAGAATGCAACTAATTTTAATACAACTAAACAACATCAGATAAAACCTACATTCGTGACTGAACACTTAAAGTCATAGTACTCGTGTTTTGAACAGTCTTTTTTTTCCTCTATGATCCTTTCCTAAGGAAATAAAGTCACTGATTTTCCTTTATATTTACTGTTATTTTCTGAAGTGTAACCATACACATATCTTAATCTGTTTAGAACAGTAATCTAAACTGTGACCAGGATAACAAAGCAGGACCTACACTGCTTTACAAGCACCCCAATGAAAGCGTAGCAAGAACTCCACACAAATGCACAGATCAGGCACGCAATTATGCAAGGCTCCTTTCCTCAGCAGCACTTACTTAGCTATCTCTGCAGGAAGTCTTCCAGATGGGAAAGTCAACAACCTCTGAATAAATGCTTCATTCACAGTCCAAATCTGCTTCAAAAAGTCCGGATACCTAAAATCATCTGGTGGTACCATATTCTACGTTTTAAAGAAAGTGGAAGGCATTAGATGCACAAGCTTTATTTCCATAAAAGCAACCCTGTGTTTCAGCTCTTGTTCTCTTCTTTAACAATTTGCCTACTTGGACAATTATTGTGGAATAATCTCCGAGATAAATTTATTTAGTAGTTCTGCATTCACCATGAGAGTAGAATAAGCTAACACATACTAAAACCATCCACATTAGTGTGCTAATTCGCACTACATCTTACTTTAAGGCAACATTCCTAAATAGACAACCACTTTTTTAGAACGTGCATACTAAATAACAAGCATCAGACATAAGTTCAGAGTATCTCCTTTTCTTCCTCATCACTATGAGCTAAATGTACTAAATGAACTAAATGTTCAGACCTCGAACAGGCCAAAAGGAGCCGTTCTGTTTTTTGGACACTGGCTCTCCCACCCCACTGCTCTCCAGAAGAGAGACCTGTAGCACACTTCTCTGATCAGCTGGGGAGCTTCAGTTACATTCTGATGTACTGCTCATACTGAATGAATGCCAGCAAGGTGTCTAACAGACAGGAACAGACTGGAAGCAAGTTCATTTTGAGTAGGATTAGTAGTTCAAAGAGAGATGAAAAAGCAGCACCAAAAATAAGCTACTAAAATGTGCATATTCCGAGACGAGTGCAGTCTGACAATACAGCTGCCAGTCTAAGGATTAGCTGTTGCCAATTCTGATCCTATTCTCCAGGATGAAAGTGAGAAAGCCTCTTGCTGGCTCTCTTGTGCCAGGAGAAATATCATTTAAGCTCAGGGTGATTCAGGGAGCTGAACTGACTCAAAAACTACCTTGAGAAAACAGATTTTGTCTCTCCAAAGGTCCTGATTCAGCAAGGACATACTGGTCCCAAGGGTACAGTATTCAAATAACTTCGAAAGAATTTGATATAAATTCCTAAACGAAGGAGTACTGAAGAGAACACTGTTGCAGAATCAAAGTTCATCTATTGCTGATCCTTGTGCCCAAGTAACAACAAAAACCACACACAGTAATTGCATTCACAGAGTCTCTGCTTAACCAAGTCACTTAAGTGTATATTAAGTACACTCAGTGAAAATATACCTTAAATTGCAGAACTTGCATGAAAATCACATTAAGAAGAAGTTTCATTACACATATACAACAGTACAACCTGTTCTGTACAACCAGAAAAGACTGTGGAAGCAAAAGCTTGCTGAAGTTTTTCTGCACACAGTTTTCCTGATAACCAAAAAGTTATTAGGTTTCCCTAACATCTGTTTCCTTTCATAACCAAACTTTTGTTTTCAAAAATTTTCAAAGTTTTGTTTTCTTTCTTTAGCTCTTGGTTTCTTCATTTGTCAGCAAGGTCTCAAAACAGCTGACTATTAGAAATAGCCCCTGGACAACCCAGCTGACTAGCTGCACATTATTCTTTCTCCCGAACCGTCCTCTAATAGCATTTCCTTTCCATCATCCTCCCATCTTGCCATTTTTACTATCAAGTTTTCCTTGACTCATCACACAAGGGAAAAAAAAAAAATTGTGCCCCAAACCCTAAAGGACTTACTGACTGTTAACATACAATAACCAGATCACTCAATTTAGCTTTGACAGACCTGGGAATCCATACATATTTTAATGTTATTACCTGTGGATTGGAGTAGTGTGCAAAACTTTGGTCCCCACCAGAGAAAATTTTCTTTACACAGTAAAATTCCTCACTGTCTGTAATAAGAATAACACAGATGCAACTTAAATAGGAGAAACATCTGAGACACTGTATTCAATACACTCAGCTAGGAAATGATTCTTTTGTTACATAATCTGGCTGCAAAGAGACCTCTGCAACAGTTTTATCCATCTTTGACTAAGGTAAACATGAACAATTCTCTGTTAGATCTATCACTAACAAAGCATGTAACCCAACAGTGTAAATAAGTATTTTTAGTGAGCATTTCCCACAGCAGAAAGTAAATTTAGGAAACAGAACACAGTGAAAATAAAAAGTTTAGAAGAAGGTTACTATAGCACAGATTTAATTTACTTCTCAAGACTTGCAAAACATTTATAATAGAACACAAATCCAGGGAGTAATTATGCAAGGTATCCTTACCTGCAGTTAGTGGGCACTGATTAGTGTAAGGAAGCCAGTTTCCTTTTACTGTGAATGGACTTTTCCTATTACTTGTTGTTCCTGTACCTAACTGCCCATTACCTCCAAGTCCAAAAGAATATATTCTTCCAGATGAAGGAACAAATGCAGTAGTGTGCTGTCTAGGGTAATAATAATAAAAAAAAAAAAAAACAGTAACAAAAGCCTTCATGCAAGCCAAACTAAGAATTTTGTTAAAAACACTATGGTAAAGGTCCTGTAGTATCAAATGCTCCATAGGGAATGCACTGCCACTAGTAATACTGCCAGTAGGCAAAATTTCTTTTTAAGGAAAAAATTCAGGGAGCAAAGATGGCACATGTCACCTTAGCCTCCTGCCTAGTGACAACCTGCCCCCCCCTCAGGTACCATGGGACATTCTGAGCTTTGAAGCTTCTACCAGATGGGTTGAATCTCTTCTTTCAACTCTAGATGCTCTCTCTCGAACTTGGGAAGAAGCAGTATCAAATTACTGCAGATTACCAAAAGGGAACAGATTCAACCAGTGTTAGCCAAACAACTAGGAAGACAGACTTGCATGTATGTGTGTGTGTGTTTATATATATAAAAAATATTTTTAGTGTGTGTATAAATATATATGGAGTGAGTTTGCCTCCCATATTTTGTTTTCTTGGAATGCAATTCTATGGACAAGGACATTTTCATCTGTGAAGGAGATGTTTTCCACATTTCTTGGCTGTTATTATAATAAATACAATAAAAGCCCACTATGGACCAAAGTGAAGTACAGTATTATAGGTACTTTCACAAAGTAAGGTATGGAATTTTACAGCTATCCTCAGTGAAGCACACATACCTCCCCAGATGTCCGCATTCTTTAATAGCGGATGAGTACACAACAGAAATAATCAGTACCTAATTATATACATTTTCAGTTTAGCGACTCATGGACCTCAAATGGTAGAGCTTCCTTTAGTTCTCCTACTTAATGCTTTAGAAATATCAGTGAAATATTTTTGTTAGAGACTATCCTATCTTCCTTTTCCGGTTGCAATTAGAATAAAGGAATTGTGATTAGCATAAAGAACTGTTATTAGAATTACTTTCTATTATAACATATATTTTATACAAAACAGTTTGTTTATAAGATCTACAGCATTAGAACAGAATACTCACCTTCCGCAAGTGATTTGTGTGACAACACTTCCCATAAGTTCAAAAACCTTCCTTGGGTTTATCTCATGGCTGGTAGAGTTATGACCCAACTGACCATAGCCTCCAGCTCCAAATGTAAAAACCCCACCTTCCTAAACAAATAAAGTATTAGGATTAAAAGGATAGCACGTTGCAGAACAAACAAACAAACTTATCAGAACTAGAGAGTTCAAACAAATCTCCTTGTTTGATAGTTTTGCCATTGTTGAGACAAACGAAAAAATACACAAAAATACACAAGGAAACCCTGACATACATAAGGCTCACAAGTTACCTGCAGTTATGAAAGTGTGGCACAGTTTTTAGGTATTAATTCACTTGTAAATCATATTCTTGTAAATTCCACATTATTATATAATAGTCCTGACATTAACGTGTATAATTAATGGATACTAATTCTTGTTTCTCCTCTTTTCCAGTTTTCTTCATGAACTACAATGGCATACAAACTCAGACTATTAAACATGTACTTTGGCTTTTAAATTCTGAACATAAAAACTACTAAATAGTAAGTTGCCCCTCTCAGACAGATGATGCAGAGTATGACTGGTTCGTTGTTGAAAGCATAAGAAACCAGAAAAATTCAACACTGTTGTAAGGCCAATCATTTAAAGTGTTTTTGATTAATTTCTCAAAAAAAAAAAAATTAACCAAAAACTCCGATGGAAGAACGTTAAGCTAGAAACATTTTTTAAAAGTTATACAACTTACCTTACAACAACTTTGAATCTTTCCATTTTCAAATGCTTTGCAATTGTAAAGCTGTTTCTTTCAGTCCTACTCTGCATCAGATTGGACCTCTGCTGGAAATCATCATTAAAATGGCAGCGTCCGCTGAGAAAAACCAACAATCTCATTCACTGAATCAGGATAACAAACAGTGACGCGTATTTCTGAATTTCAGTAGGACTTGAAAAAATACACAGTATTGTGCATGAGAGAGATAAATAGGACCCCTCCATCATGAAAGGGAGAATGAGCCCACACAAAGGGGTACACAAATAATTCATATCATTTACAGTAAATTCAATAACTTCAAACTTCCTTTAAAGCCATTAGAATGGATTAAGTTGTCTTCTACATGCTAAAAAGGAACATTCTTTACATCCTCTATTTCTCTAATGTTGCACAATACCTCTGAATCGATTTCAGGATTATGAAGTTGCAACATTTCTTTTTCAGGCCAAGCAACAAACTATTTTAAGACAAAAATAGCAACTGCTTTTGAACAGTCTTAAGTGTAGAAACTTAAGCCTATCAAAGCAACAAGAAAACAGCTACATAGAGCTGGATCTTCAAGCTAACTTCTCATTTGGTGCAGAGTAATAATCCAGACTAATATACTTTCAAAAAATGTACAATTACCAGTAATAATTTCTATTCTGAAATCTTGAATCCAACAGATTCAGAAATAAATCAAGTGACAGATATTTAGTCACCTTTCTGAAAGTTAATCAGAATTGTTTTCTATTGCTATTAAGTTCAAAGTATTTTTCTAACTGATGCATTAACAGTGCTTAACAAAAGTAAACATTGAAGTATTAACACATTGATTTATACCTAAGTGCTGAAGTCTAATCCAAGGATCAAAATACTGCAAGGAAGGCACAGGAATCAATGGCTGAAAGTCACACACACAGTGTATGGCTATCCACAACAAAATAACAAAGTTAACAATCTTAGTGATGAATAGCGTAAGAAAAAGCCTTGGTGTTACACATTCTATTTTGTTTCTGTTCCTAATGTTCCAAACCTTCAACAAAGTCTGCAAACAATGCATTTAGCCAACAGATACACATAGGGCAACTTTACACATTTCAGCTCTCCAGGAATTCTGATCAATTCCAGTGTTGCTATAATGACCTGCCACACTGTCACAGAATACATGCTTAGTCCAAGTCAGCCTTGAAATAATAGCCAACCTTTGATGGAACCTCATACTGTAAGTATTTTATAATACTTACGAGTGGATAATGTAAATCTTCAACTCCTTCTATTGGCTTGCCAATAGTACATAAGTAGGAAGTGCAGTTCAGTAAGAAAACCCTGAACAATATTCTGTTCTTCCGTTCCCTGTACCTAGAAGCACGTAAACTAGACTCAAATTGGTCTGGTCAAAAGCAAAACCAGCAGTAACAGAGCCATGACATTCAGAATACAGATAATACCTTTAATAGGTGCTAATGTAAATTTCCATACACGCACAATTTGAATAACGCAATACGCACCGTTATAAAAGCAATACCAAATCTGGTACTCTCAACTTCACCAAATTTGGGAAAAAAAACAAAACAACAAAAAAAGCCCCTAAAACTACAATGAGATTCCTTGTCTGTGATATTTTTAAAACTATTTTATTATTCTTCTAACAGTGCCACAATTTCATCCACTACAGTCTGAAGAAAACAGACACGGAATTTAGAGTATTTTAGGAGAAAAAGCTACCCAAATAGTTTGAAAAAATAACTAAAAATCAAGGCATAAATGTATCTTTAAACATTATACCTTTGTAAGAGCAGCAGTATGATCTTCTCCGCAACATATATGAACAACTTTCTGAGTTCTCAACGACTTCAGCAGGGTAGGAACATATCTGTCTGAAAGGTTTAATACAGGAGTAAATTGCTTACTTCGTAAATAAAAAATGAAAAGGCAAGTAATTTTATGCTCATTATTATAATCTGGTTCTATTAAACAAAAAATATATTTATTAAAATAATGTAATTAGAGTAACTATCTTTGGCATGGAAATTATTACAAAAAGAGAAACATACTAAACTGAAATATTTCATAGCAAGTAGACTTATTTTTCACTAGCATAGGCTTGCATATCAGTGTGTAAATCATGAAACACAGAACAGTACATTAGAACTGCTGTTGGTCATACAACAAGGAAACAAATGACAGATCTTCCGAATGAGATCTTCATGTGTTTCAGTTGTTTGGGAGTTGTTTAGTAATATTAAATTATGACCAATTAATATCCTGTAATAGAAGGGAAACCTGTCTAATTAAGAGCACACATGACACCTCTCCTCACTTACCAGAACAAATCAACTTTGTGATCTAGATGCATAGCAGAAACTTTGTAATTGTTAACGCTAATGTCTGTGGATTTGTCAAGGCACATAAAGACACGTGACAAATAACTTGTTCAGATATAAAAAATGAATTTTACTGAGAAGTAATGCTGTATAAAAATTGGAGATTATACATATGCCAAGGAGAAGCAACTGAAGTTCCCATGTAAAGTTGCTTTCTGAGAAGTGCATATAATTTTCTTACTATGAGTGAGCGAGCATGTTTCAAGACTAAATCAGATATACATTTTAACTGCACTGCATTATCCTTTTGATAAACAGCATTGAAAGCAAAGAATGAGCGAGAACACTATAATCCATTAAACTAGCTATACATTATTCTAAACTATGCTGTGTATCGAAAAAATAAGACATTATATACTCCTACCTCCAAGAGTGCATATAACTAGGAAATCTAGCAAAGAAATAGTTTAATCAAGCCTAACTTTTGGAATTGTTAATGAGCTAGCAGTATCCTAAGAGAGAAAATTTTGGAAACAGTTAGCTGAAATTCATAAACAGTTATCAAAAGTCATCTGAACAAAAATAAAGGCAGTAATAGGAAGTAATAAACAATGGAGTTCCCTTAAATATTCCTACTGATCAACTAAATAGCTTTGGTAATTATTGCTTCTGTCATGCCACTTAATCTACCCAGTATTTAGTTCTAGTTTTAACTATTGTACAGCATCTTAATTCAATTCAAGAAGTCAAAACTACAGAAAAATTTGGGATGGGAAAAGAAAACAAATCATGCAGGCTAGAATTTCAGTGTAACATTATCAGAATTTTTATTACAAAACAGTTGGCGGAAAAAAAGGCATCTTACTTGCACAAGAATCACATGACATGGGCACTCAAAGCATATTCAACAGAAATTTGTTTCGCCTGCTCCATTCCTATGAACATTGCTATCTCGACCTTCTCAAATGGAGACCTTCAGCGTGAATTATTTTACTAAAGCAATAGCTGCTTACCATTATCATCATTAAGACCCAACTGTCCAAATTTGTTTCGTCCCCATCCAAAAATGGCTCCAGAAAGAGTTAGTACAAAACTATGAGCGCCTCCTGCTGCAATTTGTGCAAAAGGGATCCCCAGCAGAGACTTAATTACATGAGGTGATGTTTGCTTTTTATATTCATAACCTAAACCCAGTTGGCCATATTTATTTTGTCCCCAGGAAAATACTTCACTTCCTGTTTAAAGGAAAAAAAAAAAAAAATATGATAAATATAATTTAATCATATGAAATTTACTCGCTTTAATAAAAACTAAAAGCAAAAGTTAGCGACCTACATACACCTCTTCAAATATTTCTGGAATTAGAAAATTTATCCTGAACAAGATTTGTTCATTTTCAAAGGTTTACCTTCTACTATAATTTGCAGACATTCAACCAAAAGCTTTAAACAAACTGAAAGTATTTAAAACAAGCACAAGTTAAAAGCCTTCAAGACTATTCTTAACATCGTCAAATCCTCAGTGCCAGCTAAGAGGTATTTGGTTATTACAAAGCAAGACTGATGCACTGCATATTCTACTAGTACTCATACTGTACTGCAGAAAATATGCTGAAGTTGCATGCAAAAATTTCCACTTTCCACGCATTCAAGTGTTTGTACATTAATGTATTTAAATTTCACACACATTTTAAGTACAGCATATTTTAAACTTCTAAGTATTGCATTAAAGAAATAATCAATTAAGTTCAGTGTTCATAAAGGCATTTGATGGATTAGTAAGAAAAGAAATATGGTGAAGAAAATCTGAAAGGTATTTACACCAAAAACAACTTTCAGAAGCAACACTTCTGCAGAACAACTAAGGCCAGGATATTAACTATCCTAAAAAATAAACACCTAATCACAAAGATATTTTGCTTTTAATGTTGCTGATGTGATGAGTTTCTGTCTTCTATCTCCTTTTTTACCAATAAAAGTTTTATTAGGAGAAAAAAAAAAAGCCATGAAGCTCATCCCCTAGAGTACAAACTATCTAGATTCTTGTGCACCTGAAGTTAAAAAACAAAACAAGAACTTCACAGCAAAGATTCTATGCCAGACATGCTTATAACCACATTAACTGTCTGATCAACCCTCCATATGCAGACCCACAATACTATGAAGTCTCCTCTGAAACTGTTTCCATTTAAATAGGCCAGACCACTTTCCTTCCTCTGCAGGGCTGTTTTTTCAAAGCTGTGACTGTGCCTGACCTTGCTACATTTCAAGTATTAGAATCCAGAGAGGTTGTCTTAAAACCATAAAACAAACGCACAAGGCAACTGACGAACAGAAGCAGAACTGCAAATCCATGAACTGGGAACAGCATTCTGCAGTGATGCTGTACTTGAAGCTTGTGACTATTTAAAACATTAAGTTGAATTCTAAATTAAGCTGCCACTAAATTACTACACTAAATCATAGCACTGCTTTTTTACTCCCCACATTGTATTTGTGACCTTAATCCAGACAAGGGGTTATTTTTAAATATCAGTCTACATATTCACATAAACAAAGGAATTCCACTAGGTTAGAGTGGGTAAGGACACCTATGAATACAGAATGTCACAGAAAACATTTTTTACGTGCCTGTGAGAAGTTATGTACAGTATGAGGGCACATATGGTCAGTATAAACTACTAAAAATAAATAAAAATGGCATCAGTTCTGCAGCCATTTCTTATTACATGGAACTTTTGCCCCAGTTCAATTTGTTTTCTCATGATGAAACAAATGAGAGGTAAATTTATGTTCACCTTTGCTTCTGGGTAGCTAAATAAATTAGACATGCAAAGCTGATGGGAGTGAAGCTAAGTAAAGCCTCTGAGACCCAGAACACATTTGAAGACAGAAATTTAAGTCTCCCAAAATGTAAGCTACAAGGGGATACTGCATTTTATGGGAGCACCACAAAACAGACTTTTTGTAATAGAAAAGCAGATGAGGAAGTAATTGCCTACAAACCTCAGTAACTTCAATTACAGGGCAAACTAGGAGACTAGTGACAAAGTAGGAGGCCAGCAGGATGAAAAAGAGGTGGAATGAGAAATCTGAGAGAAGCAACAATGAATTTAAAAGGAAACTGCACAACAGCAGAACAATAAAAACAACAAAAAGCACAAAAGGCAGGACAATTAATATTAACACACTCCGTTTTTCTATAGGGAAAATAGAGTCTGTGTATTTTTTTCAATTAAAGTATTCACCATTAAATCGTATTTCCACTGCCAATATGGCATCATGTTTTAAAAGACATTTCCTTTAACTGAAAACTCTAAAAAGTTTTGAGCAGGAGATTACACAAGAGTTCAGAACAATCTGGCTTACCTTTTGAGAGTGCAAGTGAGTGATAATAACCACAAGCAACTTGCACAATTTGGATCTCTGATAAGCTTTTAATATTTCTATTGGAGTGAGAAAACAGAGAAAGAATTAAGCTACTAGGTCACGGTATGAAGTAGAGTCACATGAGAGGGTAACAAAAAAGTGAATCTTTTTCACTGAAGTATGAAAGTAATATAACTATTCTAACAAATTAAAAGCTATTTAGTAAAGTTGCAAGTCTGAAGTCAAATCTTTTTTGCTAGCTCCTCTAAAGACTAGACTCTTTCTTATTGTTAAATTAATGAAGTCAGTAAGAAACCACTATGAAGAATCAGGGAGAACTGCCTGCTTTAGACACACTACGAAGATGTCATACAGTTGAATGGAGAGAATAAATACTAAAATAAATACTAAAAATAAAATACTAATACACTTACTTGTCTCTAGTAAACTAGAAACTAGTACACTAGAAAAAGGTTTTCTAGTGTACTATTATTTCACCTTGATATTAGATATAAAAAGTTAAATATATTCTGTGCAATCTGATCAAAATATATTTTTGCCTTCTCCTAACATTAACCTCAGAGGAATCAAAACTTCAACTTACAGAGCTAGCAGTAAGCATTGTTCAAGTTCACAATTTCATCAGGAAGTTGAAAATATTTGCAAATGTGCATGAAATGAGTATACAATAGTATACTTTCAGCTTTTGATGAGAAAAAAACACAGAAGCCAGTAAAAGACTTAAAAAAGGTTTTTAAATTTGATATGCAAAAAAAGCTCTACTTTAGTTATACATTATTTACATTTATATGTGTTACATAGAGCCTTGCTCAAGTTACAAATGACTACTGTTCTGAAGAACTTCATTTTTCTTTTCTGTATAAAAATACTAAGGAAATTAGCAAAGAAAACCTCCAGTCTGCAAAGATACAAAATTCACTGGTACAAAGAATTCTTCAGATGTCAGTGAACCCATTCATTGCAGTAAAGATGTGTGCTTGCTGGAGTTCAGTTTACTGGCATGCTTACTGCACAGTGCAAATAATACATCAGATAAAATTCTTCAGAGCTGTACAGCAAGTAAGGTAGCATTCATTTTCAGAACTTGGAGATTATGGTTAAACTGCATCTAAAAAAATGCTTAGGGTGAGAATAGGGTATGAAGACCAGACAGTAAATGGCCTTCCAATGTAACCTAAATGTAATGAAAGTTTAATTCTGCTTCTCTGACTACCAAATGGCAGTTATTGATCCCCGTTTCTGTTCTTAAAATACACTATAATAGTAATAATCAGGCTACAGCACTCAAATGTCATAGCTCAAGTACACTTTTCTAATGTTTGTTTTTAATTATAACAGCAGAATAGCTTGGTCAATGTGATACAAGCTCATTTTTTCCAAACACGTTAACTTTATTATAGGCTTGTTTTTTAACCTGGGTACTCTGACGCACTCCTCTGTTCCAGGCAAGCCAAGCTGTCCATCAGTAGCCAAACCCCATGCATATACCTGACCCTTGTCATTTAATGCGAGCGTGTGAGCTTCTCCGCATGATACAGCTACAATATTTTGGGCATCCAGTGCACCAACATGCTCTACAGAGGAGAAAAAAAAAAAAAAAGGACAAGTTAATCATTTTTTTTTTAAAAGAAGATACTAATGAGCAAATTCTATTTGTCACGGTTCACAGACATTTGTCTACTAAGGTATAAAATGAAATCACATGAATGAGTCTAGAGGCCTGCCAAAATATCATATATCTAAAGTCATATGCATGCTATCCTGGGAGAAGTAGATTAAATTTGATGCACTAAAGTATAATCCAACAACTCTACCTATCTATATGCACCAAAATTTTTAAAAAAAAGGCAATGAAACCTGCAATTTGATCTAACGGTTTCTTCTAACCTTGACATTCAAAAGTGAGGGTGCAGACTCAATTAAAACTAAAGTAAAATACATTATTATCAAATGTCCACACATGTAGACATTATGCAAGAGGAAAACATTCCACAACAGTGACTTAAGTTCACCTATTCATTAATTAAAAAAAAAAAAAAAAAAAAAAACTTGCAAAGCAAGGAAGAGAAAATTAAAGACTGAAGCCATTGATCTTGCAATGAGCTACACAATGTTCTCCTTATGATGCTAAATGCTGTAAAAACCAAACTTAAAGGCGAAATTTTCTAGGCATGCAATGCACATCTCTGAAAAGCAAATACTACAGGATTGTGAGTTCCACCAGTAGAACTCAATACCTTTAAGAAATCATCAATACCTTTAAGTTTTAGAACCATTTTAGAACCATCAATACCTTTAAGTTCATTTGGATGCACTCAGGGTTTGTATTTATGCTTATGACTTGTGATCAGAAATCAAACATTTTCACTTCAGCAACAGTGAACAGGCTGAAAATACCAGAGCCTGTCACTGAGGCAGGAATTTTCAGAGTCCATTTAAATAAGTGCTTGCTTGGAGGTTTCATGCTCAGTTTTCAAACATGTCAAATTCTGTTCTGGCTTAGGAATCACATGGCACTGAAAAAGCCTGTGTATCATCAATGTAACGCAGACTGTAAACACAGCCTAAGTCCATTTCAAAACAGTAGCCAACCAGATCTGCAACATGCGTATCTGCAACTCAGTTTCCAAAGTAAAATAAAATAACAAAAGCAGCCAACATGCATGCAACTCTAGAGCCTGTTGGGCTCTTTGAAGAGGAAGGAGCCACAGCTGAACTGCCACTGGTGGGACTTGGCAAAGACAAGCACTGCCCAACGTACCTACTTCACACTCATTCAGCAATATTGTCAATCTCCAGATAGAAGTAAAAATAGGAGGCTACTGCAATTCTCATGACTGTTATGTCTGAGCACTTTAAATATAGCAACTACTTGTCCATTACACAGGAAATCTCAGATAAAGCTCAGAGAAGCCTGACATAAAACAGGTAAGAAAAAAGATTCTCTACTGTAATATTTGGATTTAAAAAAAAAAAAGGCATCAGAGGGTTACAAGCATTCAAAATTTATCAAGAATTATTTCACAAGTGTTTCCTAGTGAAAGTCAAGATTAGTTTCAAGAGTTACGCATCAACCATGCAAGGAAAACTCTACTTGACACCAAATCTCAAACTCTGAATAAGGGATAACTACTGAATTATTACACAGTAGAAGGGTAGAAATAGCTTGGGGAAGAGGAAAAAAAAAAAAAGTACTAATTCAATTTGAACGTTCACATCTATTACTGTAACAACTGACTTGTGTAAGAGGTATTAAAATAAACTATTGCTAAGGCTTTTCAGTTTGCTTTCATTGTGCTCTCGGTAGCGCCAGGAACACCATTCCCTGCCTCTCAGTAGCAGGCAGCTATGACTCATATGCACAGCTCCAAGGGAGCCCCTCTGCACCCTCCTCTGCAGTCCCCACAAGATGCTTATCCACTCCTGCCAGAGAGCAGCACTAGCAGCAAGCACGAGTATGCACACTGCATACATAAGAAAGAAAAGTGACCAAAGCAGTCTTACTCTGCATCCTTTAATCTTATCCAAATACAATTCCTCTAACGGTGTACAGGCTGACTTTTTTTTTTTTTTTTTTTTAAATCAGAAGTAGTTTTTTACTTCTTTTAAAAGATAAAAAACAAAAACACACAGCATTTTTCCCAACTATGGTAACCAAATATTAATTCCTACCACCTTCCACTAGTCAAAAAGCTAGTGTGCCCATGTATTGAAGTGCCCATGTATTGAAGCGCCCATGTATTGAAGTGAACCACCGCCCCTTGGGATTAAAACAGTCAATGACAGCCTTGGATAATGGATAATGTAAATACACAGTGAAAACAAATGAACAAAATAGTAGCAATGTCTAGCCACACGATGAGGAAAAATCTGGGGGCACGTCCATTTCACAGTCGGCTGTTTCCAACTGTCACGAGATGAGATTGAAGCAATGGAATGTTTTCAAGCAAAAACATGCCATTCTTGGAAGAACTACTGTGCATACAATTGAGCACGTGCACGAACTGCCAGCGTTTGTAGCACAACGAAGTGGAAGGTACTTGAACTAACACGTAGGCACACACTCCCCAGCGCAAACCCCCTCCACTTACCGGGTCGCTTCCTGGCTTTCTCGTGCCCTAGTTGTCCTAGATCATTGCAGCCGCAAGTATAAACTGTCCCATCATCCAGGACAAAAACAGTATGTCTGAGTCCACAGCCCACGTCTCGGACCCTTTTATTTAAGAAAAAGCCACTTTTGCGGGGTTCTAAAACAATCTCTTCATCAATTCCACCCAATCCAAGCTGTCCAAACGACGCGTTTCCCCAACACAACATGTTTACACTTCTCTTGATCAGAGATCTTCCAGTTTCTTTCTAAAATTCCCCTTCTGTATAGCTGTTCAAAGAAAGAAAAAGAGTATATTTTTTTTCAGTATGGCATAAAGTCTGTCATCTCCTATACAATCTACTATCCACAAGTTTCATTTTTTTATATACCAAGACTTGAAGCAGTGGAAGATTTTAGAAAGTCTAATTTACTTTCTCAGGTAGCATTTACATAAATTCTGAAGTAGATGCTTTTACATGGGAATTCATATGGGAATTTTTAATGTACGAGTCCTAAGTTTTATACCTTTCAAAGTTTTAAGTCTAGTTATCTTCATAGAACTTCCTTAATCCCCAGTTCAGAAACATACAAATGGCCATCACACCCAACTCCACCCGGTGCAAATGACTTCAAACGTCTTTTAATGAGTCAGTGCAACTTGGGGCCTGGTAAAGCAGCAGAGAACACCATGAGCGGCTTCCAGAAGTTCCCTGAAAACAGCACTTGACTCGCAGCTTGGAAAAAATTGGTCAATCCTGATCAAACCAGTTACGCAACACATTGAATAAAATGATGTGTCACTCAACGCATCTAAACAAGTGCGAGTCAACCAAACTTTCAATTAAAAATAAACAGATAAGGAGATAGATAGCTGCAATGCAGGCCCCAATCTTCACTGCAATCAACACAGACTACAGCTTCAGAGACACCTCTGCAGGTAGGACACACACAAACTCGTGCACGCAAACCCTGCTTCGTAGTGGCTACGTCACGGCTTATCAGTGCTTGTGCCAACAGACTTTACTCCCATTCGGAAAGGATAAAAACCTATCCCTCCCTTTCACTTTCAGTATGCAAGACTACAGAGCACCTGTGACGACACTCTCAGTATTATTTACACTACATTTCCATAACAAGTAATTTAGCCATATTTTCACAGCAATGCAAGAATCAGCGCAAGACAACGCAAAATTTTCGCAAGATTTCAGTCAGTCACAGTCAGGAAGGCAGGTAGTGTAAAACACACTGCAGTTACTGGTAACATATTCAGTATTACGTGCTGAAGGGTCATGACATATATAAGTTAAATAAACATGAAAGTGCTCACAGGAACCTGACGTGGTATTCCACTAAAGTGTTATGATACACTGAATAGCAATTTTTTTTTGCCAAGACAGCAGAATAAAGTATTTTTCTTTATAAAGTTTTTGCAGTAATCAAGATGCCTGCTCTCATGATCTCACACAAAAACAAACAAACAAGCAAACAAAAGCTAAGCAGCTTAAAATATATTGCATTTTAAGTTTACCTATCTCAGGACACGATGCATGATCAAATACTTCTCTATCTATTACTAGGTATATCCTACCACATTCAGACAGGGATTTCAAAATGAAGACGTCTTTGGTTAGGACGCAGCTATGTAACAGCAACCTTCATGCGCCCGTAAGAGTGGCAGCAATGCAGGCTTCAACCTGCAACACAAGAAGTTAAAACAGATTTAGGATTACAGTGCTTCAGGATCTCCAGAGTTGAGATCTAGCTCCAGGTGGGGGGGCTGACAGAAAAGGAGGTCACTTTTCTATGGAAGCAGATACACGAGTTTGGTTTGGGGTGTGTGTGTGTGTGTGTTTTTAAGGCAGCATCTGAGACGAAGTTTCACGCGTTGATCGGCAGCGCAGGCAGCGCTTCTCCCTTCTCACAAAAGCTGCTTCTTGTCGTCAGCTCCGCGCACGCCGCCGCCACCGCCGCGCGCGGCTGTCGGACGCCGCCCGGCTCCTTCCCCCGGGACAGGGCGAGTGACGGCGCCAGAGGCAGCGCCCGGGTGTTG
>JAWLRI010000460.1:1043687-1142183 GCA_034781795.1 Crypturellus tataupa | reverse complement strand
GGTCCTGGTCCGGGGCCAGTTTGGTCCCGGTGCTGGTGCAGTCCTGGTCCAGTGCCAGTTCGGACCCAGTTCAGGGCCGGTTCGGGGCCAGTTTGGTCCCGGTCCGGACCCAGTTTGGACCCGTTCCAGGGTCAGTTCAGTGCCAGTCCAGTTTGGTGCTGGTCCGGTGCCAGTCCAGTGTCAGTTCAGACCCATTTCAGGGCTGGTTCGGGGCCAGTTCGGTACCGGTTTGGTCCCAGTTTGGACCCATTTCAGGGCCAGTTTTGTCCCAGTTCGGACCCGTTTCAGGGCTGGTTCAGTGCCGGTTTGGTCCTGGTCCGGGGCCAGTTTGGTCCCGGTGCTGGTGCAGTCCTGGTCCAGTGCCAGTTCGGACCCAGTTCAGGGCTGGTTTGGGGCCGGTTCAGTCCTGGTTTGGTCCCAGTTTGGACCTGTTTCAGGGCCGGTTTGGGGCCAATTCGGTCCCAGTTTGGACCCGTTTCAGGGCTGGTTTTGTCCCGGTCCGGGTCCAGTTCGGGTCCAGTCCGGTCCCGTTAACGCGGCGCCCGCAGGTCCGGCAAGCTGAAGGTGCCCGAGTGGGTGGACACGGTGAAGCTGGCCAAGCACAAGGAGCTGGCGCCCTACGACGACAACTGGTTCTACACGCGCGCGGGTGAGCGCCGGGTGACACCGGGGGGGGTGGCACCGGTGACACCGGGGGGTGACGCCGTGCGTCCCCGCAGCCTCCACCGCGCGGCACCTGTACCTGCGCGGCGGCGCCGGCGTGGGCTCCATGACCAAGGTGTATGGCGGGCGGCAGCGCAACGGCGTCCTGCCCAGCCACTTCAGCCGCGGCTCCAAGAGCGTCGCCCGCCGCGTCCTGCAGGCGCTCGAGGGCCTCAAGATGGTCGAGAAGGACCAGGACGGGTGCGTCGATGTCCCTGGCGCCTCCCCTCGGTGGCGTTGTCCCCCTCTCTTCACTTGTCGCCCGTCCGCAGGGGCCGCAAGCTGACGCCGCAGGGACAGAGGGACCTGGACAGGATCGCGGGGCAGGTGGCGGCCGCCAGCAAGAAGCACTGAAGAGCCCGGGGAATAAACGGCACTTGTGTCACTTGTGTGTCACCCGCGTGTCCTTGTGTGTCACCTGCGTGCCCTCCGTGTCACCCGCGTGTCAGCACCAGGGGTGGGCACCAGGCAGACCCGGCAGCTGCGATGCTCATTTTGTTCCTTCCTCAAAGAAATTCCAGTAGCAAATGGGTTTTAGGATGAAAAAGGAGGATTTGGGAGCAATCCTGGTGGCACCTGGAGCATCGGAGGGGGATCCGATTCCACTGCCTTTAAGGTCTCTGTGCAGAAAGAGGCACCAAAAAGGGGTGATTTTGGCTCTAAACTCGGGTAATTTGGGGGAATTTCACCCCTGCACTGGAAGGTTGTGGCTCCAAGAGGCCCAAACGTCTCTGCGGCTGCTTTCACCAAAGCAAAAATTGTCCCTTTTTTTGCCCATTTTTGATTTCCAGCACCGTTTTTTTGCCATCCTTGCGGCGCAGCAGCTGCTCCACGGGCTTTTTGGTGGCTCCGTTGCTGAGAATTCCCAAATTCCAGGCAGGAACGGGGAGCTTTAAGGGAGCCGGGCCGCCCGTTTTGCCGCTGAAACCCGCGATTGGCCCCAACCGCAACCGACAGAGCTGGGAGGGAGGGACAGAGGGGACCCCGGGGAGGGAGTCGCGGGGCTGTCGCTGTCACCTACCCGGCTGCCTCGGTGCGGAGGTCGGCGCTCCTCGGCCGCGAGAACGGCCGTTTAACGGCCGTTAACGACCGTTTTAGTCGGATCGGGATTCGGTAAAATGCGGATTTGGGGCCGTTTTAGCGCTCGGGGCGGGCAGAGGGATAGAGCGGCCGTTTAACGGCCGTTTAAAGGCTGCCTAACGGCGCACCGCGCACGCGGCCGCTCGCCCTCACCGGGGGTTAGTTGCCTACGCAGAGGTGAGGCTGAGAGAGTCGCAGGCGGGAAGGGGAGGGACAGTGAAGGAGCAAGGCAGCCCCTGAGGAAACTGCAGCTTCCCGCTTCTTTAAAGGAAAAATATAGCAAAGCTAAGGATAAAAAGTCTGAACGCTACAAGTGGGCTGTTACTTTGCTTTTAGAGCAGCCATTAAACACTCCTGTGTGCGTCTAAATACATCTGCTCGGCTGCAGGACTCCCCAGCATTCGGGTGGTTTTATCAGTAAAGATCCAAGGCAGAACTGTTAAATTCATGCGCAGAGCACACGAGAGAGCTGCACAGCTGACGAAGCCTACGTGATACAGCACTTTCGGTAGGGCTGTTATTTAAAGGAGAGATGTGACTCATTTGCCCTTTTTCCATCCTGCGTGTACAAAGGGAAAGTTAGTGCTGGCTATTATACCTAGCAGATGGAGGAAAATATTTCTTTTGTTCTCTTCCGAAGTCCCTTTCCCTTTACCTACGAGACCACCAGGATAGTAACCGCAAGCGGTTACCCTGTGGAGTGGGTTTTAAACATTAACACCCGTTCGTTGTGCAATGTGTCCTTTGACCAGCATGTGGAGATGTGTCCATGCACTTGAAGGTAACGTTAACAGCCTAGCAGAAGTCTGACACAGGGAAGTATTTTGGTGTGACTGGCCTAACGTATAAAATAAGAAACATGTAAGGCATGGAACAACATATAATGCTGTCCCGCAAGCCTCACCTTCCTTCTGTAATAGACATTTTATTTAAAATAATTATTTTAGTGCTAAAATCAGGTTACTGATAATTAAATAATTCAAATGTATTTTGAAGTTAAGCATAAACCATTTTTTTTTTGTGGCCTGTCTTGATAAGCTTTCTTTTCTGTGCCAGATAAGCCACACCATGCCTGTCATCATGCCTTGAGAAAGCCCCTTCCTTCTAAAGATACACAAGTGGTGGCAAGGAGGCAGTAGAGACACATCAAAATAACTTCATTCCCATATGTGTCCGATTCACATACATGTATCAATAGATATATATCAATAAATCAGCTTATGAATAACTTCTGAATGCCCCAACATTTCCAATGCCCATTGTAGTACTCTTAAAAACATGTAATTTGCACTGAAAGTGAGAAAAGGAAGCCTAAATGTTCAGCAAAGGGATTTACATTATGTAAATGTACATTATCACAGAGATCTTCCTCTTAAAATTGCACAGCCTTCTCATTAGTGGACGTAACCAGCTAGAAAGTATTTTCAGTTGTATGGTCATTATTAAAATTGCAACGCCTGGCTACAATTTGTAAATTGTACTGCAATTAATCACTTGTTCAGACAATACAGAACTGAAAAAGTTATATATAGTGTTAATGAATGTATGCTTTGTGTGAGAAATTGCTAGCTCAGATGAAAAGCCTTTGTGTTTAACGATTCTCCTTAACTAAGGAAAGGCTGTAGAATGCAAATAACCTTACAAAAAAGCTAGGGACAGACTTTTGATGCCATTTCAGCTTTCCATTTCATCCTATGCTCTTCCATACCAATACTTGGGTTGTTAGGGAATTACTGAAAGTACCTATGTAGACAGCCATACACACACACATACAGAATATGTGTGGTGTATTTGCTCTATTATTTTATAGCTAAGAGCGTGTTTCAGTTCTCTGTCTGCCTGTCCTGCTCAGAGTTGTACTTCTTGTGCTTAATGGTAAGCACAATTATTTATTAACTGATGAGGACATGGTGAAAAAAAAGAACGGTTTTTGACCTATTTGTGAAAGTATCTCACTGCATAAATGCTAGATCTAAAATATTTCAACTTCTAACTCAAGACACTTTTTTAAGGAACCCATTTAAGGAGCATCTGAGCATTCGTACTTCTGCTAACACTGCCAAGAGCAAAACCCTGCAATACTCCGTTGTACTGATCCCCCAAGGGTGGCTGAGGTAGCCCCAAGGCTGACAGAGGTAAAGAAAGCAGAAAAGCAGTGAAGGACAACACAAACCTGCACGGGAAGAGCACAACGTGGGGAACAAGCTGCCTTGTGCAGTGGGAGTGCAAGATCCCCGGGCGCACACAAAGAGCAGCTGGCACTCGGAGCAACCACTCCGTGTCCCCTCAGTGTGGCCGGAGTCACACAGCAAGCGTGACTCACAGATTGGGGCTGAAGATGCTGAACATTCTCCAGCATCCCACACTGGCATGCAGGCCCTTCACACATGGAACATGTTTTCTTCCTACTAGAATGGCATTTTGTACTAGTACATGAAATATTCTATTATATGCTTTAGCAGCACCAGGAAATTCCCATGTACTCTTGTGTTTTTTCATGCCATTCTGTTCACAGGGAGTTGGTTTCAGTGTTGGATGCTAGGACACCAATCCCCCATGTCATTAAAAAAGGCTTTTGATCGGACAGAAATCCTGATGTTTGATTTTTTAAGATGCGCTTTTACAGAAACACCACATCAATCCTTGAGCCAGTTCTGCCCTGCAAAGCCCAACTTGAGCACACAGCGAACCTCAGCTTATAAAATAGCAGCTCCAAGTGGCGCCACAGGCTGCTGATTCTGACATGACACTGTGGCTTTGCATGGCAGGATGATGAAGCACCCTAAAATTAGCCTTCTTACGATTTCGTAAAGAGCAGGCACTAAGGTAGCAGCCTGCGCGAGGAGAACAAAGAGGCCGAGGGCAGGAGCAGGACGGAGGCCCACGGAGGCAGGGCACGGCACTTCATGGTGAGCACCCCCGGCTTCTTTGCACGTTTTGTGTAATTTCTGCCCCCAGTGCAAAGTGACCCGATTGCGAAAGAGGAAGGATGGTGCTGGGGTAACAGAGAAGGGATCTGCTCCCTCAGGGGACTTGCAACAATGCGGGGAAACGAGGGGATCGGTTTTCTGAGGTGAGGTATGGGGGCATTAAGCCACAGCCTGCAGCTTTGCATTTATGGAACAGAAAAAGGAATGGAGGGAAAAAAAATAGTACCGGTATGGAAACCAGAGACACTGTGATAAAGCCCCTGCTCTCTGCTAAGCCAGACTAAATTTTTACTGACAGCCAGCTCTCTCTCCAGCTCCATGATAAAGCCTTTGGTTTACAAGGGTGTGATTTTGAGAAAAAAAAAAAAAAAGAAAAACCTCAAGGCGGGTGGGAAGGTAAGCATGGATGTGTTTGGGTGTGGGAACAGAAACAGAGAAGGAAAAGGTGCTAGACCAGGACAAGACTTGCAGATGAGGAAGAAGAAAACTGTGCGGAAAGCTTTGTATATGAGAGCAAAGCAGGCGTAAGGTGAGCTGCTGCTGGGGAAGAGGACACAGCTTCCCCCTCAGGAAGCACAGCATGGGCTGCCCCGGCTGCAATAGCCCGGGGCTCCGTGCCCAAAAGACTGTCAGGATATATGGAGTTCTCCATTCCTGTGGAAGGAGACCCCAGAAGAATAGATGGGGGAAAAAGTAAGTAACTCTGAGGCATAAACTGTGACCAATACATTCTGACTAAATTCTGCTCTTTCTGATGGTAGTTAGCTCTCAAAAATATGGGAATATTTTGGAACAAAGATATTTCAGATTGGAAAAATTGTTGCCTTTGATGAGTTAATTCAGGATGAGACTCATAACTTCATGTATGTTGCCAAAAAACAGAGAGGGATGATACCCTAAGATCCACCTTGATTCCATTAGCAACTGATAGATGCTTCGTGTAGCGTGGCCTTAAAGGTTAGTGTCAGTGAGGCAATGCATCTGCGCCACTTGCACTGGCTTCAGTGCAGGAGATCTCTGCTCAGAAATGGATTAAATATTAAGCGTAGGTGAGGACACTTGGAAAAAAGGAAAACAACATTTTCCTTGTATAGGCTTTTAAGAAGCTCCACAAATACTGTTTGGGAGCAGTCAGAGCTTGGAGTCCTTGTGGGCTGTAACTGCATTTCCTATGATATAAGTCTTAATCTGAGCATTCAAAAACTTTGCTATGATTTTGGGGACAATTTTGTTGCTGATTTTTAATACAAATGATTTATTTTTCTCCACAAAATTTTGGGGCAATATATTTTTCTTTATTTGAACTATCATCACACAAAATGTGCTTAAATCTAAAACTTCAGGTTTGCAAAGGGAAACCAAAGTAAAGCAGAAAGAGTAGAGCAGGCCCCTGTGCCAAACTTCCCTTGCATTTAACTCACATTTTTTCTTGGATAGGAAGAGAGGTATGAGCAATTCATCAACCACGTTGGATTGATGAAGGCTCTCTTGTCATTAATGTCAGCAAGCCCTTGAGGCACCACTAAGTATGATCACTGATCCCAGTCAGAAATGGTCATTCGAGGGGCACTGGACAGTCCCCCTTATATCTCTACACATGTATCATATATCTACCCTTATAAAGGAAGCAGACTTCCTGATTCCAGACAGGAAAATGACTCTTAAACATAGAGAGATATAAATTTGAGAGACTGCTCCTAAAAACATCTCAGGAAAATGGCATTTACCTAATCTGAAACTGAGACATAACAGCTTCCATTCACTGAAAAAGCTGGTGGGGACATCCACAATGAGAGAGACTGCTAAGAGAAAAGCTAACTTGAAAATCCAATTTCACCACAAAATACGTCCACAATATTATTATTTTTTTTTTTAGTCACTAGGCTTGCAAAAATATGGGGCCCAGTATGGCCCAAACTTTTGCAAATATCAACAGCAGAAACAGCACTGTATGCTGATAAGGTCGTAGCAAACTCAGCCAGGCACATGCTCCTTTACAACCTATATAAATATTACAAATCTGATTTGTAATATTTATAACCAGGATAATCTAAATTTATTTAAAAATGAGTGAATGCTTAATTGGTTATTTTCAATTGATTGTTTTGTAATAAATAGTAGGAGCAATAAAAATAAATTTTCCCAAGAAGCATACGATGTGATCTTTGCCTTTTTCCCTGTAGTTTGAGCCTCTAAATAGTTCATCACCATTATAAACCTACTTGGCTTTCCTTCTGAGTTTATAATAGCCATAAGCACTAAAACAGTCTGTTTATAACTAGAATAATCCTCAGTGGCTTCCCTGCAGAATTTATAACACACAGGAACCTTTCTAGGCCTTGTTTAAAACCATTACAAATAGTCATAATGTCCAATGAGTTATATCTGCTCTGATCTCTTCAGTAGCTAGCGTTTGAGTTACAGTGTTTGCATGTTGTCAGGTCGAGCTTATGAGAATTGCTAACTTTTGGATAAGAGTTAGGAAAATCTAATTGTAATTTTTTTTTTTAAATAAATGAAGTCTTCATTTTTACAGACTTTTCTTTATCGCTAGCTTTACAGTTGACTGAAATCAGCTCTCATTATTTGTCCCAATAGCTATGAAATAGATTCTGTTGATTATTTTAATTTTTCTGATGTTTCCTAACAAAATCATAACAAGCTAAAAGCAGTACCATCCAATATATGTATTTTACACGTTTGTTAAAAAATTACACATATATATTTTAAACTGAGATTAAAAAGCTCAAGGAATTACCAAATAAAGTTACATTCAAGGAATATTGTCATTTTAAAAATATTTGAAAATTCAAAGAATCAGAAAACAACCTCGTCTCTATCATAATTTCTTTGCACATAAAGCACAGGATTAGGAAGAATACAATTACACGGAGTGTTTCTTCCTCAAATTTTTTCAAATCCAGGAAAGGAAACACCACCTCCTGGAGCCCTGTTATCCCTCCTTATTAGTTTCAATGGTACAATCAAAATGAGTCCATGGGAGGGCACAACAAGTTAGCTATTTCAGCAAGGTGGAGACCAGTATTAGACACCTTTCTCTTGGAAGTCAAAATATTCAGAGATTCTTGTTTTTTAACAAGAATTTTGTCTAAAGCTGTGAAAACCCACCAAGTTCTTCCCACTGAGTTCTTTCCCTTTTCCTCCTTCCCTGGCCAGTAAGTCAAAGCTGTGCTTTTCTCTGAACCTTCAGCTCAGCTAAATTCTTTTACCAATTGGTAAGTATACCAATGGCTTGATGGCTTTATATCACAGCTACAATAGAAACACAAAGGAATATGGCAGTGTGGAAATAAATGCATGTTTATACTCCTTTTGGGCATTATTGTCAGCAAACTGCAATGCATTTCTGTAAACTGTATCCATCACAACATGATGACAGCAAAATTTTGGCTTCCTTTCCAGCTCCAGCCCCTAGTTAAACTTCAGTATTCAAGCAAAACACCTTAAATTTTATTCAACAGCTGAATACACAGCAAACTAAATCCTCTCCATACAGGAGTAATAGTTTGCATATCTGATATGCATGGTTTATAAACACTATCGTTGTGCCTTTCCAAAGTAAGTCTCTTAAATATAGGTAGCTTGACTTTATAAAAAAAGAAAAAAAAGTCTAAGTTTAGGAAACTGCTGCCAGTCAATAAAATTTCAAAATCTTGGCCAATATCACTTTCATATATATATATATATATATTTTTTTTTTTAAAGAGAGAATAAAGCAAAGGTATGAATCCTTATTTTTAAAAAAAATTATACAGAAATTGAAAGCATGTGTTTTTAACTATTTGACAAGAGCATAAGCTTTGTCTTCATAAAATAAATGTTTTCTCAATTTACTATGTTTTCCTCATTTAATATTAAGTGCATGCTTCTAAAATGTAGTTCAAGTACTGGATTTAACACTAAGCATACGCTGCTAAGATTCAGTTCAAGCACTGAGATCTTGTGCACACACGGGTGAGTATACCGTAACTGTTCTTATGTGCTTTAAAAAGTTTTTACTCATCAGAGTAAGTGAAAAACGCTTACCACAGTGTCACAATTTGGGGTCATCCAATGTTCCTCCTTTTGTAAAACACGAGGAAGTGAGACTTCTAAAAACCCATCTTCCAAGACACCCTAGGCAGAAGGAAAATTCCTTTTTATAACTTGTGTGATAGCACATGGTGTTACTATATGCTACAGATTTATCAGTTGGTCTAAACTTGGCTTGTAATATGCATGGTTTATCGGATCAGAGTATATTTTAAATCCTGTGATATATCTTTTGACTCCTTCCATTGGGTAGGCTGATATTTGGACCGTTCAGAAACTAGATGGTTCAAGAGACTGGCAAATGGGTGAACAGAACTACTGGCTTAAATGTGGTCTACGAAAGGAGTTATAAACTTCTTTTACTTACCTGGTGATTCACTTGAAATGACTTAGAGGTCTTATTTAGTTTCCTAACAGAAAAGCTATATCCTGGCTCTCTCCCTCCCTTCCTTTTTTTTTTTTTTTTTTTCCTCTCCTCTCTTTCTCTCTCTTCCATACTTATTCAAAAATAACATTTGGCAACCTATTGCTCCACCTTCTGTTTCATGATCCTTGCTTTGGTAAGAGAGCTTATGTTACCTGAATAATGCTTGTTCTTTAGCTAGATGGAGTGGTTTAGACACTGCTAGTGTTTAATAAGCTGGTAATATCAAAGGACTTTAATTCTCACATCTGCCCATTAGGAAAGATTGCTCTCAGAATCAGATTCTCTTTGAAACTTCATCAATAACTGAAATCTACACTGAAATCTTTTTTTTTTTTCCCTACGAATTTACATATAATTTTTCAGAAACTGTATTCTAATGAGAGTCAGGTTAAAATAACAATGAAAAAAAGGAGCATTTAAAGTGGGAAGGTGACTCAGAAGCCAGAGGGAAGGAGTTCCAGACAGATGAGACAGCGCGAGTGAAAGAGGGCCAGAGTCAGTGCCAGAGTCCTGGGACGGGCTGGTAAACCGAGCTCGAGGCAAGGGAGGAGAATAAGGTGACACATCAAAGTGCTGGTGAAACATTAACTGTTTCTCAAATCAGTCACCTAGGGAGATGCAGCGTTTTAGAATGATGCCAAAAACAGCTAGACTGTGCAGTGGCAGTTTTTCTACAGAGGAGGAGTATTTTCCTGGCCATGAAGCTGCGGAAGCTGTTTTATTGCCTTGCCTGTACAATCAGAGAGCAGGGCAGTCAGGGCTTTCTCAATGCACCGTGGGGCAAGTAACAGCCACTCTCACTGACTGTTAGTTCCCTTGGGATATACTGGGAGGATGACGGCAAAAATCCACTACCTCCACCCAGTCTGCACAGTGCTACTTCCCATAAAATACCTTTTGTAGCCAGCCTTCCCCACTGTCCCTCTTGATATAGACTACGTCTATCTGGTATATAGGATGCAGAAGTGGGAGAAGTTATAAAACAGGGACAAGCAAAAATTCTTTGTATTATAAAGGCTAGAAATGTTCTCCATTCTAGTTCCCTTGAGACTTCTATTTCTAAACGGTTCCTCAGAGCAGCTAAAGTGTGCAGTCATCATCCAACTCAAGACTTAGCAGTCTTAGGAATTAGATATTTCTTCTTTAATTCATACCCTTTATTTTTTCTTCTTAGGTTTTATCTTTGCTTACCTTTTAAAATCCCTAGCAGTTAGTCCAGCTATACATTGGATTAAACTGGATGAAGGCAGTAGAAGTGATTGTGCTCTATGTGTGGATGGTTGAAAAACTGTTTTTATTACTGTAGTTAGATATAACTTTGGAAAAGTCTGGGTAATCTCCTAGCAATGTTAGTGACAGAATAATCACTCATTTAACTGGAAAGTGAAATCAGATCCTATAAATCACTAGTAAATTTCACCTGAATAACTATGAGACTCAAAATTTCTGCAGAGACACTCAGGCAAACCTCAGGTAAGTGTTATCCTGGCAGTGATAAAGCCAATGAAAATTTTGGCCTGGTTGAAAAAGTAATAGACGTTGAAGGGATGTTTCACATTACTATCTGTGCTCTCTACAGAAAAAGAGCAACCATTTCTTACATCCTTCTGATATGTCTCCCCTTCTAAAATTAGAATCTGAGTTAGAATCACACAATACCTGGAAGGCTTATGGGAAGAAATGCAGTGCATAAAGATATGAATAGAAAAGATCCAACTGATATTATCTTACATGTGGTTTGCAGATCACTATCAAACTAGCATTACCAGAAATATCCAGAGAACTGCTAGAAGCACTTTTCTTACCAAAAGAACAATGGCTTTAGGATAATTCCTTTTACACCTATAAGATAGAGGGCACATAACGCTGTTTAAACTACTGGACCCTTAAAGATAACACCACAACTGATCACTGATGCTTTAAGAAAAGACGAAGTGCTCTCCAAAGCTGCACAGGCAGGGAACAATTCCCTGCCCTTGGAATGAGCTAGAACAATGATACCGCTGTACCTATTTTATACTCCACATCCACACTCAACCTGCAAGCAGCTTACAGAACTGCCAGGCCCCTCTTCTGAGGCTATTCCTTCAACCAATTGGAGTCAGCCTGCCCGATTCACTATCTCATGCTCCGAACTTGAAAGAAATGCCTTCAGCCCCGGGATGAGGATGCCCAGCAGCGGTGGGCTGCAAACCGAAAGAGGGTGTGTGGCCCTGTGCTCCACCGGGCTCCCCAGGGAGCTGCAAAATCCCAGCATCGCTGGAGCTTGTCTTGAGGTAGCCTGATACTTCCATAGAAAGGAAACATTTCAGTTTTGTTTCCAGAGTTTTCTATGGGAATTTAAGAAACATCTCAACCTAAAATCTTATCTGTATAGAACAGAGGCAATTTTAAAGGCAATTTTAATCTTTCGTTACCCGAGACTCTGCTGTGTGAGGAAAGGCTGGTTTTGTGGGCAAGGGTTCCTGAGTGTGTAGAGCCCCTTTTGGGCGACAGACACTTAGCTAAAGCATTTGACAGGCTATTAGGACAGTTGTTCCTTTTCTTGATGAATTCCTTATTCCAAACTAATGAAGCAAATACATGCCACAAGCTAGGTACATGACACTGTCCTATATATACTGCTGGCTTACCAGCAACCTTGAAATCAATTACGGCAACCCTATCTATTTAACCACGTGCCCCCAAAAGTCTCATCTGCTTCAGTGACAAGATCTGGGGAATATCAGCATGTCTGATGCCCATGTAATTTATTCTCAGATGCTGAGCCCTACCCTCGAGAGGCAGATGTTCCATTCTGCTGACCAGACATAAAGCTGCAGGCCGTGGCACTTCCAAGTGCCACAGTAAGATTTTTCTAGTGCTCAGCAGCCAAAGGCACAATTTGACTGGCTTCCAAAATTATACTTACAGAGATACAACCATCTTTTCAATGGACTCTTCGCTGTCATCTGCAAACCAGTAAATCTGAAATTCTCTGATACTGCTCTCCCAGGACGATAGCATTTCAACAATCTGCATGTTAACTGTGTTTGCCCTAGCTACTTGCAATCCCTAGAAGTTTTGTCCTTGGACCACTTGCTGTTACTATGGTCAGTCTGACTGTCACGGTTCTAACTACTAAAGCTTCTCAGTGCTGTCATTTCTGGATAATCCTTAGTTCATCTGTTGCACAGACTGCTCAATGATTTTGCAATTCCAGCATCTCACATAAAAGTCTCTTTTGCAACTGAAAAATTTTGAGTGTATTTTTGGATCATGGAGACTTCAGCCAGTTTGAACTGGCATAATTTTGCCTAACATGCACTAAACAGCCACACACTGCTTAAACTATTTGCAAATTGTTGGCTTCCTTATTATTTTCTTAATTGCCCTCATAGTCAAGAAGGGTTAAATTCAATTAGATTCTATATGTGGAAGCCAAAAACTATATAACTGCTACTGACTTCAAGGATGAAGAATTGATTTCCATAATTTCAGTGCATTGTCAGCTGAATTGTAGAAATGACCCTCTGCTAATATTCAGCAAACCACTTACAGAATTATCTATTACCTAGCAGTGCAGTCAGATTATTTAGCTATCAGATAAGCTCGTTTCCCCCTTCCTGTCCAAACTCCCCAAATATAAGCCAGTTAGAGGTACATAAACTAGCTTCAAGTGTAATCTCTAAGGAGTTACTCTAAAGTCTTACTACGCACAGCCACTTCCTAGAAACAATTGCAAAGATGTATCAAGTTACAGACAAGTGTTAAAAATACTTAAGGTATTCTGAGCCACATCGTATTGTTAAGCAAAAAAAATCTTGAGATTAGATATTGCAAGTGGCAGCATGATTGGGAATTCTCCCATAAAAGTATTTCAGTACAGTTTTTACTGCAAATGAAAGCCAGAAGCCGCTATGCAAAACTGTTACAAATAGCATAAAGAACACAGTTGGCGCCTATTCCAGGTATAAACCTACATTAGACATCACCAAATGCACAAAATTCCTACCCTGCCCCCCAAAAGAAGGGATGGGTTCACTATACAACTTCTCTGTATCACAGAAGAAATCACACTGATGTTCACAAGCTATTCTGACAATTGTATTTTATAGAGAGAGAAAAAAAAGAAAGAAAACCACCCTCAAGATGCAAGGAGATTTACCTTTACCTATGATTTTTCATACTGCTATGCAGGTAAAACAGTGTTCCTGACTACTAAATCCCATAAAGAGTCTCTTTTCTAGCAAAGGAGCTTACTTGATCCATTTTGACGAAATTGGAAGGAAGTCTAAAGGTCGGTTAGTCATGTGGTTAGCTGTGGAAAGGGCTAGCTTCTAACAAATACATACATATCATCATATAACCTCATTTAAAATTCATTTAAAAATTATTTTTGACCAGCATTTTTGATAAATAATATATCAATAATCAAGCATCATTTTTGACAAGCTGGAAAGTTTAGTTATATAGATGTTTTTGTTGTTGTTGCTATCTAGAATGAGTAGAAAAGGAAATCTAGTCTCTACAGTTTCTAAGTGATATATGGTAGGTTTTAGTCACTCATGTATTTAGCCAGAAAATCAATTTTACAGTAGTATTCTGTACAATAATAGGCATTCTCTGTGTATTGCTTGAAGTATTTTGACGTGACTTATCGTATGTTACTATTTCGGTTTGAGACTTACAGCTAAGTCTCCTTTACCTCTTCAAGCTATTTTTTTCCAGACAGTTTATTTCTGTGCGCTCAGGAGCCGTTTTAGAGGTTCTCGTTTTCAGAGGGTTTTTAATTAAGGGTCATCTACATGGATTTGCACGCTGTGGCACTGCTTATTGAACTGAACACCGAGAAGTCAGGAGAAGTGCGTTATTAAAAATAATCCCCTCACACACTCTTGCTGAGTTTGTCTTCAGAGCTGCAAAACTTTTAACTCGTTACCTGCCAGGGGGTTTCCCGGTGATGTCTGAGTTCCGAGCAAAACCTGAAGCTAAGGAGCAGAACGGTCGCGTTCGAAAGGCTGAAGTGTGAGCAGGGCGGACAAGGGGAACACGGCGGCCAGCGCTGGCCCTCGGCTGAGTCGGCAGACCCTGCAGACGCATCTCTGGCGGCCGCTCGCGGGGCCGGAGCCGGCGCTCGGTGCCCATAGGTGCTGCCGCGGCGGCAGAACCCCTGTGCTCCATGCTCTCCTGTCCAATGAGGTGGAATGCTCCGCAGGCACATGGTTCCCCGTGCTCAAAATAACTTGGGACCTGCACACTGACAAACGGGATCGCTCCGGTGGTGACAGGTTGTCCAGCTTCTTGCAGCCATCCCCAGGAAAACGGAGGCTAACCTCCTTCGCCGCGTGGACGCCTAGCTAGCTGCTGCTGCTCCGGACGCCTCGGAAAATCCCCTTGCTTCCGCAGCCTTTAATCTCAGCCTTCTGGATAACTGGCATCTCTGCTTCCTGCCAGCGCTGGGCAGCGACATCTGGAGCAATTCAAAAAGGTAATACCTCCACTTTAGATTGGTCTGTGTTCTGATTTTGCTGCACACGAGCAGAGGGGTTTGGTGAGAGGGTCTATCTGAATGCTAATTATTGCTGCTAAGACATACACAGGGAATAAATCATGTTTTAAATGGTTGACTTAAATCCCGCTGGGGCATGTGTCTCACAATGAAAGAGAAACAATGTTCTGCAGCTTTGTGAAGGGCTGGAATAGCCCTGGTGGTCTCAAAACTCCCTGGAGCTGGTCTGGCTCCTCCGGAAAGTCAACAGAAGACAGTAATGACCTGAAAAAGTTCACTGCCGGCACTGCATTTTTCTCGTCCCTCCACACTCTGAAATAATGACATTCTGGTATTTACCCTTTAACCGGGATACCATCACGTCAATTTCCTTCTTAAACAAAATCAAGCCTGATCTAACACAACCCAATAGTTAAATACTTTCTATTATTTATTTATTTATTTTGTCATGTAAAATGACCCCGCCAGCTATATTTAGTGCTGGGAGCTCTGCTCTCTGGATTAATGTACACAACAGCTGCAGGAACAGTCCTGCTAGAAGGGCATAGCTCTCCCCCTGAGCACCCTGTCTCCCCTGCTCTCTTTCTCTCTCTCAGGAAAGTATTTGACTGTCAGTGGCAAATGTTTGGCCCAATATATTGCAGCATTAAGCAGTAATCAGAAGCCCATCTTAAATTTTACAAAATAATACGCCAACAATTTACAAGAGAACAGAGAAGCTCCTGAGTTTACGTCAACAGAACTTTGTACAAATCATGCTAAAGGCACTGCGCACTTATCAGCACTTTTGTTTTGGTCATGAGCTTTACATTTTGAAGAAGCTCTCGAGTTTCATGGCGAAAACAAAATCAGCAAATGTTAATGGAACCATTTCATAAACTTGAATGGTACTCTTCTTCCTCTTCTACACCTCCTGAAGGCTCCTAAGGTCAGGATATTTATTTCTTCTTTTTTTTTACCCCCCCTTTCAGAAAGCATTAATAAAATCAAACAACAACGGGAATTTTCTAAGTTCTAGTAGCTGAACAGAATTACCAATTTCGTATCAGATATCATCTACAGTCAGTTGAGGAGTGAAGTTTTGCACTTGCCAGACTATGCAAAATGACAGAGAAGTGGGTGTCGGGTGCTGTTTTGCTATTCCTGTGCATTCCTTACAGATTTTACAGTAGGTTTTGATGTGGTTCCGCTGGCATGTTTCTGACCAACAGCTGCTAGGAATTAGCAGCCTAGGTATATTTTATAAGAGAATACAAATGTAACAGCAATTGGATAATGCAATCAAAATTATAGTCTAAATTGCTGGCAAAACCAAAAAGCAACAACAACAACAAAAAGCTCACTTATAATAACAGGATTAGTACTTACTTTTGTAAACAGTAGCATTCTACAAGGATTCTGCCTATTTAAATCCCACTTAAACATCATAATTACTAATTATGAATCCAGTGTGGCAGCTTCTTATGTTTCAAGCCTCTAATAGAAATGAAAAAGAAGTTTAAAAAGTGACAGCAACAGACACAGAGAGAACATACAGTGAGAATGTGGAAAAAGAGAGAAAAAGGTGCAACCAGGAAAAAAAAAAGTCTGATTTTTGTTTTGTGCCTTATTTTTTAAGTGTCTAATTTAAAGCTCAATTTCAAGTCCTTTCCCACTGGGTACAGCAGAGAGAATATTGCTCCATTACAGCACTTTATATGCTACAGAAATTAGTTGGTTTAGGGTGAAAATGTACAAAAATTTTAAATCAATTTTTAACACTTAAAGCTAAGCTGTACCTTCAATCCTGAACTAAGACCTTCCAGTAATCCCCAGCCACATGCACTGGGGATCTCTGCGCTGCTCACTTATGCAGTTAACAGGAATAAGAGACATGCCCTAGTCTAAGTGATCCGTGTTACAGTTCCTGAGAGTGAATTTGCAGTTTGAGCCACGAAAGGCTTGCAGCAGGTTTGCCCATGTTTATTCTAGAGGAACAGGCCACTGCTCACCCCTGGTCTTGGTTTCCGCCGCCAGTTTCTGTACGTACATCCGCACCATGCCCTGGGCTTACTCTGCCTTTCTGAGCCACTCACATAAATATTTTCTTATAAGGGAACTGGACTGCAAGCATTAAAAAGCAACAAAGTCAGTAAAAAGCTGTCCTGCAGCACTTGATGTACTACACTCAGAGCTTGTCCTAGCAGCTGTGGCCCAGCCTTCCCAGGCCAATGGGAAAGGAGCATGGGGAGCATCCCTGACACTCCCCAAAGACTGCAGCCATCTGCTCTCTGTTCTGATCTCCTACTTTAAAAAACAGACTAAAAATGTTTTAATTTCAATTTGACAATACTTGCATTTTCTTGAAGATATTGCTTACTTCGTAGTTCAAGAAGATTGATGAAGGAGAAGAATTTAAAGCAAGGGTAAGAAAGGGCCTGAGTTTTCACGTTGAGCACTACGAAGGGACAGTATTAAATATGCAAAAATAAAGACTTTTTTGTGATCAGATTAAAAAGAACACAAGAATCTTTCTATTATATGATAGCATGAAGGAATTGTTTAAAAAGATGAAGAGATTTGAGTATGTTTTTTTCCTTGAAGAAGAGTTAAATATTTTACACTGTTAGGATGCCCCACTACCTTAGCTTTGAGGGCACAGACCAAGTAAGTGTTCAGTGGCACGGCTCCACGTGAGCATAGGCATCTTCTGCACAGTGGTTTGGAGACATTTATCCCACCCCATTTCTGGGAGGATAAAGTCCAGCTCTTCTTTCTTTTGTGGCCTGTGTGATTATGCTGACAGTGGAAAAGGGAAAGACACAGGGACAAAATACAGTGGTAATAAGGGAGAAGATATTTCACCTCTCACATTTCTAGCCCTAGAAGTTTCTGTCAAAGTAGATGTTTTTACCTTTTGGGACACCCTCAAATACCAATGGGTAAAATGGCAAACACTTTCACATAAGAGGAAAAAAGGTATAGAAGACAAGAACATAATTCCAAAAAGCAGCCTGGAAGGATCCTCTGCTACAGAAATATAGATTCTTTTAAATAGTCTTCGCTTCAAATCATTTGCTTCTGGTTTTATATTATTTACATAATGTTTATAAAGTATTCACATGTTAAATATATCTGTAAATTGAAACTATTTATTTTTGGCATTATATTGTTTAACTACGTATAGATAATAATTCAATTCTATACGCCCTTTCTTATAAAAATCCAGGTAGGAATTTAAGTTTAAAGGAAGTTTAGAAGTAGTTTTACCAGTTAAAGCCCCAATCCATAATCACGAATATTCAAAAAAATATGAGGTAACTCACAGATCATTAAAGAATGATTTAAAAATAATTAATATTCCAAAAGTTCAAATACTGGATGTTTTGTATTTTCCTTTCATTCTTCCCTTTAGCTTCCTATCACATTATCAAGCTTTAACATTCATGATAGCAGAGGGAAAGTTTGCACTGCACTTGAAACTGCTTGAAAATGCAATTGTTTGGCATTTAGAAATATAGGGGCCAGGAGATGAGAAGAGTGATTCACAGCTACTCCAAGTAGAGTTTAAAGTAGAGGCAGTTTAAACTGAGTTATTTCAGTGTTATACTGCAATGTAGCTACGGGCAGAAGCTGGACTAGTAAAGCCCATATTTGCAGAGGGCAGCCTCGTCCTGCTTAGCTGAACAGAAGCAGGAGCAGCCATAATTCACTTATAACTACAGTTAAGAAATCTTTTGAACAGTATTTACATTCAAGCCAATGGCAGCAATATGTGAAGAAATTTAGAAAACCGCTACCCATTTTTTCACTTTTTATAAAATTGTATAACAGTGAGCAAGATACAACTACCAGCCTCTTGCAATCAAATTTATTTATTTATTCTGGGCCAGTTTTAAGGTCTGGCAGTTGTAATATGGATTAGAGACTAAAGAAAATGCAAATCATAATAACAATATTAAAAAGATTATACTGAAAAATACATGATGAAGTAGAAGTTTTCTGAAATGCAGACATAACTCTTATCCCATGCGTTCTCAGAGAAATTTTGTTTCAATCAGATGCTGTTTCACTCCATGGCCTGGAGGGTCCCTCTTTAAATTCCATTATTTAATTACATTACTTGGAAATGGGAGTTCAGCAATCTGACTTTCTGATTCATTACAAGAAGTGGAATTCAAGGTACTAATGTGTTTAAAACAGAAGAGTAAATGACTTTAAGCAGCTTTCTAAAAACAGTTATTAAAAATATTTTACACCCTCTCCACCCGCACCCAGCCCCACACGAGAGAGCTAAGCTTAGTCCTCTGCTCCAGCCTAACCTTTCCTGTGCCCGGAGTCTCCAAGTCTGTCCTACAGCAGCCACCACATGCCAACAGGCAGCAATGGCAACTGCGAAGTGTAAATTCCTGCAAGCATGGAAGAATGTGACTGTGATCTTCAAATGTCTGGAAGATCCAGCACTTCTGTCATCTCTTAGCTTCATTTTCATAGCTGTTATCATGCAGCTGAAGCATCCATACAGCTGTTAGTGTAAATGGAACTGATTTGCAAATAAATTAACCGGAAGAGGATATAGCCTCTAATATTTGCCAGATTTTCCACTTTCCAAAAAGAGGTGTGCAAAGCCCACGTAAGTGCCATTATGCAAAGAAAGTAACAGCTTTGGTCTGTGTTCTAATACCAGGGTTTCATGAAAAACAGTCTTATGATAGCCTGAAAAGCCAGACAGGAACAACATGGAATAGGATTCAACATGGGATTCAGTAACTCATTTCAAATCCAACTGAAGAACAAATAAAGTGATTAAATGCTTTATCTGCAGCTAACATCTTCATTATACTTCAGAGAAGGAGTGTTTGTCTGAAAAAAGCTGTCATTAGGGCATCAAACATTCAAACCTGTCTCTCATCATAAAAAAACAAAACAAAAATAGATGTCTTGCACCCAGACATACACAGGAAACCCTTCAGTTTTGCAAAGATTTCACTATAGTTCTTTTCTTAGTGAGTGCCCAGATTCTTTGGGTAGTGACTCAGCAACCAGCCTAACAAGCCTCATGCAATAGGGAACGAAATGTTCCACCACGTCACATGAGGCAGGTTGCTGCAAAATGGGGATTTTAGGTCAAATCACTGCCAAAACAAACTATGGAAGCTAATTTGGGTATATTTTATGCTAAAGATGACTTGGCTAATAAAATAGAGGCACGGCATGTTTGGGACCTAGCCGGTTAATGGAGAGTAGCTCATCAGCCTGAAGAACATGCAGCGAGTCTTGTTTGTGACACCTCTGATGTTCTCAGGAGTAACAGGTGCCCAAGGTCACTGCTGCCAGTGTCCTAGCTGACAGCAAGAGCAAAAAATGTTGTCCTCAATGCATTGCTTCTTTGGTTTTGTGGCGAATGAACCAGTCCAGAATGGAGAACTGCTGAGTGCTGGTGTCCCTCCTTTTTCAGTCCTAAATGACACCAGTTTGGAGCCATGATTTGCAGTTTGTCCCCTTGATACTCGTTCATTAAGACATAGATTTTTTTCAGTCTGCAAATTTCTTGGCGCTTTCACTGACAGCACAGATTCCTGTCTAGGGTTTCCTTACCGGAGATCAGACATACCCATGATTACTGCATACATTTTATTTGCTCCATGAGACGAGAGCAGTGTGTCACACTGTCCCAACACACACTGCTGCAGTGTGCGGTGTTTCTATGAGGCCACAAAAGGCATTTTTATTCCATTCCCATTTAGTCCCATTCAGTAAAAATTAGAGGGAGGGCATATCTAGGCCAACTGAAGAGTCCTACTCCTTGTAGATAAAAACAGAAACCAGATGTCTCCCAAGACTCTTAACTGAGTTGTCTGGAAACTCATCATTCTCCATCTGATTAGAAATGGCACGTCATTCAAAACACTTTAAAACTACAGTGGCCAAGTTTACATTCAATTATTATCTGAAATGTTCACTCAGAGTCTATAACAAACAAATGGGTTTCTCTTTTTCATGTATAGACGTGTGGTCTGGTCTGGTCATCTGAATGGAATGTGCTTTGTGCAGCCCTATTACAGCTTGACAAAATAAACCAGCAGTCCAAGGAAGTTTTGATTTTACTACCTTCATTTCATCACCTATTTCATATTTTCATGTAATTTTTCTTCTTTGCTTATCACACAGTGGCTTCTGCACCATACTTTTTTTTTTTTCAAACTAACTTTGTACAGTTATTTTGGCAATCCAAAGATATCTTCTTTGAGAGCTTTTTCCATAGTAGATGGAATCAGCAGAAGTTATTTCTTTTGTGTTTCAACGCTTTGTTCGAAAGATGAATAGGAGACACACAAGACCCAGAACAAAGCCCCACATATTCCTGTTGAGCAACCTGTTGTTTTACCATGGCTGTCTGCAGAAAAGTTGCATTTTGGTTAACAACCTCTGTGGAAATAGGCATGGCACTTAAATGAGAAATTCAATTAAGATCTTACAAACAGAGTGTGAAATGAAACCTCTGATAGCCACAGTCAGATAAGTTCATAAAGCAGATGATTTCAAAACTACAACTAATGTAGTAGTCCTTTACCTCTTTTTTGTCTGCAACCGGTTTTCATTACGCAGTATTATTTTTCTGCTTGCATCTCCTCTTTAGACTGTCTAGTGCTCCTCCAAAGATCTCCAGCCTTTCTTTAGCTCTGATACATTTGCAGATGTTGCAATGAAGATGGGTGTTTCTGAAATGCTCCAGAAAGAGTGACCAAGAAACCTAGCAAGACAAGTGAGATAATAGTCATAGTTTTCCGACCATGAAATATCTAACAACCTTCCTCTACAGCATCTAAAACTACACAAAGATACACAAAGCTAGTTGATATCTTATTAATGAGGTTGTACTGCAACTGCATCCCTCCAGGGACCTTTCTGGGAGGGACTCTAGCTCCTGTGACCTCCCAATTGAAGCACACACAGCTCTTTTCTCAAACTAAGCTGGATGCCTCATGCAGCAAAGCAAAAGTCAGCTAGAGCTCTGCCTCCTTCCTTCAGTTTTTAAGTAAAATAAAAAGCGGCTCCATAGGGTGAAGGTCTCAAGCCAGCCTGGCCCTATGTCATAGCCCTCCTCTAGGTCTGCAGTTCATTCACGTGTGAGGTTGCCTTTCAGGTTGTAAACTCCCCAAGTTAGAACCTCTATCAGATCTGCAGAGTTGAAACTGTAGATTTAGCTGTGACCTTTACAGCACTGAGTATGCTATTAGCACATAAACAAGATAACGTAACCCCTTAACCACACTCGGCTTCAGTGAGGTTGCACAGCTGTTTAAGAAGTAAAAGCTGAGCAAGCAAAAGTAGCATGTACAGAGCAGCAACTTTATGCCTCAGGGAGATCTCTTTGTTCTCACAAGAGATTATGTTACATTTTCTACCCAGTCACGAAACAACTTCCAACAGTATCTCATGTGGGCTTCCCAAACCAGCGTTCTCTTACATGCCACAGCCTCACTGAGACACTGGGCCAGGCCACTTAACATCAGGGGTTTGATTAGTCTTACAGAATCTGGCTTAGCTTTAGGCGTGAACTGGGGTCTAGGTGTTTAGAAACATGTAATTTATACATCATTTTGTCATTTTTCCTATACGCAAAAAACTTATTGAAATTTTCTTTTGATGACTCTGTTGTCTTTACTGATTTTGCTTGGTTTATATTATTAAAAGAGAACATCAGACAGAGGGATTTGCATCAGATAGAGGGATTTAGGTCTCAAAATATGCATCATAATATAACAGCTTTACTTTCATTCAACAAAAAGAATGTAAAAAGGTCAGAAGAATCTTGCATTTTTGAAAATAAAGAAGAATGGTCACTCATATTTACAAAGCAAATACTGCAGCAATACAAAATATTACCAGGTGGCTTTTTACCAGTCTTTCTCCAGGGCTACCTGTACCTCCAGCAAAGCAGAAAGCCTTTCACATCAGAGATGTCCTTTTTACTTTTTTTTTTTTTTTAAAAAAAACTTATTTTCTCTTTCTCTGGCAGCTTAAGCCACAAGATAGGGCTGCGAATGGAAATAGCTGAGGCAAGGGCATATGTGTTCCCTTCTGCTGATACCACTGCAGAAACAGTGTCCTTCTGCAGTAAGACAAATCAGAAAGGTTGTGAATAGCATTTGTCTTCATAATCAACAATCGTAAGATGGTTGTGTTAATAGGCTCTCTGAACTCTGCATTCATTATTGGCTTGTGGTAGACAGAAGGGAGAATAACATGCAGAAGCAGTATCGAAAAGGAAGACTTAGCTTCACTTCTCAGGCAGTCAGACTTTCCAACACTGCCCTCTCATTTGTGGTACATTTTTTCAGAACTGGCATGACGTAAAATAATGATTTTGAAAGGCCTGTCATATAAGTAATATCATATTGAATAATGACATAATTCCCTACTTACTGTAAATAGATAGTTCATTAGAAATAATGCCTAAGAAGGGATAGTACATTGCACACCATTATTGCTTTCTATAATGCAACACCTTTACGAGAAGAATTGGCATTATAGAATATTTTTGTTTCCGTACTCTTTCCCTTCCTCTTCTCATCCCTCAAAAGCATTTGAGGGTTCATTTACTTATTACCTCAGTGTCTTTTAAGCTAAATTTATTTAAAGTAGTCATTCCCCTGAAACTTTCAGTCCCTGAAATAGCCAGCATTTAATCTAACTGATGAGATTGATTCTTAGCTCATACATCAGCAATGACAAAGATTTTGACATTGAAACTCAGTTGCTTTAGCCACTTTTAGGCAATAGAACCTGGTGCGGAGTGTGTATAGAAACAGGCTTTTTGTAGAACAAGGCCATACTTAAAAGTCATAGTCAGCACACAGATGCACTTTGAAAATGTTGTGTTCTGCTTTCCAGAAGCATGTGATTGTGCAGCGACAAATTTGCTACTGATAAGGTCTGCTCCTGTTTGTCCTTTTCGTTTACAGCATGCAAGACGAGAGTTTAGAAACCTCCACTTCAATATCTCAGCTGCTGAGAGAAAGTTATTTAGCTGAAACTAAACATCAAGGGAACAGAGAAAGAAGTAGATCGGAACCAGCTTCACACAATTTCCATTATGGCAACACTTCTGGTGATGCAGATGAGGTAGCCGCCCAAGATGACCTTCCAGATCTCTCTGCCTTTCTGAGCCAAGAAGAGTTGGATCAAAGTGTAAACCTTGCAAGACAAGCTATTGATCAGAACCCGCTTGAAGCTAAACGGGATGAGCTTCAGACCCATTCACATCATCCCTCTGACCCGCTGAAGAACACAGGAAAAACAGTTCCAAACAAGCAAATGGCCCAGTCTGCAGCTCTGAAAACATCAGACAACGGCCTGCACTCCAACTGTTCTCAGGACCACGTCAGAGATGCAAAGGGCTCCAAAGGGAACTCTCAAGATCTGAAGAAACAACAGCTTCCCTCCGAATCGGAATCGAAAAAGGAATTCCTGAACAAGGCAGCTGATTTTATTGAGGAGCTCTCGTCACTTTTTAAAGCTCACAACTCTGAAAGAATAAGACCCCGAACATGCAAAAACTACCGGAGTAAAATTGATTCTAGGAATAAGTCTGCCCAGAAAGGTAGCTCTAGCTTTACTAGCACATCAGAAAACAGAGAAAGACTTTGCATTCCAATACCTCAAGATCTGGAAAATGAAGCAGAGAAAGCACTTGAAAAGACAGATGATCATCAGACAGCAAATTTGGAATCTATTGATCAATTAGCAAGTGCAGAGTTAAAACCCGAGTCGGAGTCTGCGTCTGTATATTCTGATGAGCCCATCGGACAACCACCGCGCTTTACGCAAAAGCTCAAGAGCAGAGAAGTTCCTGAAGGAACCAAAGTACAATTGGACTGCATTGTGGTAGGAATCCCAGCACCAGAAGTCAGGTAAACATATTCTGCGCTTGCCATTGTGTATTTCTGTGCCGTTAGGTGTATGCCTTATCCCTCGCAGACGTTTTAATGTTTGTGTTTCAGTAATCTGTAGCAGGAGGCCTTTGATCTTGGATACCAAAACTGATTAAGAAAAACTACTAGGTTCTATGTATCAAACAAAAAGTTGCCAATATTTTAAGATGACACATTCGGGGGCACATTGTCTTTCTTGAATTTTAGAGAACTGTTCTCTAAAAGCTGTACTTCTATAACCAAAGCGCTACCACCTGAATGAGAAATGCTAGTTATTTTTACAGAAATTAAAAGAGGGATTCATTGTGTAAACCAGTTAAAAATTCTGAAGGCCATGAGACTTCAGCCTGATGTTTGAAGGTATTTGAGAGGATTCCTATAAACAAAAAAATCCATAAATGAAAAGGAGTTCATTTCAGTTATTGCACAAATAACCAGCTGCAGCTTAATTCTAATTCAGATTTTGACAACAATTCCTGTATGACCTTGAAAAACACATTTCTGTTTTACTGTGTAAAACACTGATTAACTGATACTTATTCATGTTGTGAGACTAGCCTGCTAAATCCCATGCTACGGTTTTCACTTATATCTATGAGGACTTTGAAGGTCAAATAGGCAACATTTGCACAGATCACTGGAGATGAAAGGAAATATGACACTTTATTCATCAATGACATCAGTGGAATAAGAAACAGATTATTATAACTTTTGCATTTATCTTGAAAATTCTTAGATCTCATCAGTATTTCTAAATCTAAATTCATGCAAGGCTCATAGGGCCAAATTTGCCTCATTTACAGTGGAGGAATTCTATGTCCTTTGATGGAACAGCACCAATTTCAAAGGAATATTCCATCCATCTTCTAGAAAAATACAATACCAATTGCATCCTATCATCTGCAGTAACATAATCTGGATGGCAGTCAGTTCTTTTGTTGGCATTTTAGAAATCTCTGTTGCTTTTCTAGCTATAAAGATGTTTGTGTCTTCAGCATCTGATTAACGCACTCTGAGCTTTACAGATGGTCCATGTTTTCCAGTTGTCAGTTCATTTAGGGAAATCTCGTTACAGTCCCTGACTCCTGTTTATATTTAGACAAACATGTGTGCAGCATTACTACAACTTCTACTGCAGTCAACGCCTTTATCACCTTTCTCATCAACTTATTAGCCACCACCACCAAGTGATATCTATCTCAAAGCCCAAAGATGGACACTCCAAAGGTTTCTGTGGTAAAGAATCCTTGCCTTCCACTCCCTTGGATTCCTGACACAATCTGTGACACACCGGCTGCTGTGTTTTCAGAAGGAAGAAGCTTTTACAAGCCATTATTAAATCTATAGGAACAAAGATCTACAAATAAATCCTCTTGTTATGGCCCATCTTCAGTTATGGACAATCTTGTCATGAAGAAATACGTCATCTTATAGGTTCCTCTTCCAAACTGTGGCTGCCAGCCTGTTTTGTCCCACTAGTGCCTTCAGTAGCAACCCACAGGTTCTCAGTCCCTATCAGGACCTGCACCCATGCTGAGACATTGGGTATCTTCTCCCTGACAGAAATATAAATGTCTAAAAGATCAAAGAGCTTGTTTATAAAATAAGTATCTGTGCTTAAGCAAGAGAGACATATCTTGTTCAGGAAGAACATGCTTTCTAGTATGCTTTGTGTCCAAACTCTCTGCTACAAATGTTGTATTGAGTTCAGTCCTTCACCTGAAGGCCTTAGCAAAGTTTGGTCACAGAAGCAAACATCGAGATTTGCCTCTCTTGACAAAAAAAAAAAAAGGGACCAGAAAGGGAATACTGTCATACCCTATATATCAGCACGCTTCTCTGAAGGCATCTCTTGCTTCTAAAGATTTTGAGCCTGAGAAATTTTGAGCTGATCTCTCCTGCCACTTGTATTGAAAATACTTTTTTGATATAAAAAATGTCAAAAAGATCTCTGACCCAGACATGAGAAATAACTTTCTTCTCTCATTGCTCACTGTTCATTACATAAGGAAAACATTTGAAATAGGTTTCTCTTATGTGTATGCATCTGTACACAAACTCAGTCTTGATATCTTTGTATTCAGAAAAGAAGCCTGACTTGCTAACTTATACACACATGTCCTGGAACACTGTTAAATATACACATTTCTCCAGAAGGCCACAGCACCATCTTCTTAAAAGTCCACCATACCTATGCCCTTGACACAGCATAAAACTGATGGGGTATTCATGCCCTCTAACATGCCCTATCTGAAACAGAAGCTGAAACTATAACGCTCACTGAAGCCTCATGAGGGCAAAACAGGAAAGACAGAACAATAAGTTACCTGATGGGGTGTCTGTGGATGGCCGGGATGTCCCCGGGATGTGCCCAGTTTGGGGACAGCCTCCTTCCATGGAATTGCATGATGGGATCTTTGTAACTGGGTTTATTTTTGTTCTAACAAAACTGAAGCTTTCCATTGAAATTTCTAAGTCAACATTGGATTCTGTTTATTTTAACTAATATAAAAGACTGACTTAAACAACCAGGGCAGCAAATAAAAGGTGAATCTCGAGGGGTAAGTATGAACTCTCCCTACACACGTGTGTATGTGTGTATACACACGTGTGCTGTGTTAAGGAGAGAGCTGGGATGGTTAGCTGCTTGAGAAGAGGTTCCTGATTGTAATTGCTGGCTAACAGTTCTCTCTCTTCCTCTTCATTCAAGATTCTTTCAGCTCCAATGCACAGTAACTCTATGAAAGGGTGTAAAGAAACCCATTTGCCTAGGTGATAAATTGTCATATACTGTCAGTGATCATGGTCTTTTTTAGTCACTGTCACAGCAAAAGGAAACCAGAAAATAACATCCTTAGGGGTACGTGTTCCACAAAGCAGGGGACTGAGGGAACATACTGTTCACTAAAAATAGTGCTCGTCTCGGACCTGCTGCTCGGAGCTCCCGGGCAGTGAAGAAGGCAGCCCGATGGCTGTAGCTGCTGAGCTGATCCCAGTGCCAGGCTTAGCACTGGCGCCCACCTTGCTTTGAGGATAACAGCTTTCTGGGGTTTACAGCGAACTCAAAATCTAAGCACGAATGGGAGAGAGGTATTTAATAGGCAGATAAGATAGATCCAAAAATCAGTAGTCCCGAGAAAGAAATAATTGACAAGGCAGCAACTGATGAAAGAAAGTTTAATGCTGCCTGTCTCTAAGGCACGATTTCTTCTTCCCTAAACCAAGATGAAGGCCCCATTCTGTAAACAAGTTTCCCTAGAATTCACATGTCAATGCATGCTTGGTTATGTCCGAGTCCTCTGTCACTTCCACTGGACTTTCTAATCACACAAATCAATCATTAGGTATCCTTATAGTGCTCATAATATATATACACTTATAATGTAGGTGTGGTACTGTGGGAACCCAGAACGCTGTGAAACAGCAACAAGACTCAACAAGGTCTCTAATGTAGTTTCTCAGTCACCACTAGAAGCAATCAGTTGGTCAACCTAATATTGGATAAAATTTGTTAAAATAAAAATTTGGATAAAATAAAATTTGGATTAGAAGAGACATAAAAAGTCTAGGGAAAAAATGTTCTATCACGGGAATGGAAAAGACTGGAAAATATAATGGAACAGTTTGAAAATGAGTGAGTACAAAACAACTGATGACGTAAAAAATGGTGTAAATGACACACATTATGGATCAGGGTCAGCTATCATTGGCAGTGGTAAAAGCAGTGTAGTTTTTACAGGCTTGGCAGGTAACTAGCATATATGGCAGTTCAGTCATAAAGAGAAAATTGGATGGAGAAGCAAGAGAATAAGCTGGGATGTTATTGAAAGTATCCATATATAAAGTGCTAAAAATCTGTTTGACTCCACATAGACCTGTTCAAATCATTCTGAAGGTAGCTCAGCCTTAATATAAAATTGATTAGTATCACTGTCAATAAGCCCACATGTTTTAGAGAAATATAACTCAGCACACCATTAGAAAAAGTAGGTTAAGGCTATAAGAAAAGAAATTCCAACGACATGTTATTCCTTTGTTATTAGGTATGACACTGCCTGGTGATAGTGAATAAATGCAGTAACATAAAAAAAAAGGAACAGAGATTGATCCTGTAGCTCATAGGCTTGTAGGGAACTCCAATGCTATCTTATAATTAAAGGACTTTTCTACAATTATTGATTGCTAAACTGATTACAGTGCAGATTAGGAATAAGTATTTAAGAGAAATGTCTGGCATATCTGCAAAAAAGTTAAGGTTTTGATGACCTCCTTCCCCAGCTTCCTTCTACAGCTCTGTTTCTGTGTGACTAATGACAGGAATGATATTCACTCTGCTCTGTGAGGAGAGCGCTCCTTATTTCTTCAAGTTCAGAGGTGCCCACATTTCTCCAAACTGTTTGGCTCATCACTCCTAGGTTAATTTTACTTATGAATCACGTTGCATGGTTTGGCATACACAGCCATCCTGGAAGTGTCATGAGGATTTGATGTTCTAAAAACAGGCTGTATGTCATAGAGTTTCCATGAAAGCATTCTTTAACATAGGCCTAGATAGCTTAAAAACTGCATTTTAGCACTCCTTCGGTTAAGGAGAACATCAGCAATTAATTACAGATTTTAGAGATGCTAATATCACATAAGATAAAGATTTTTTTCCTCCTTCTGTAAAATAAAATCATATATCTGTTTTAGCTCTCCACATCTAAAAAAGCAAACGTTTAACTCCAAGTCAATGGATTTAGACCTTTAGAATTTGGCACAGTGGATGACACTGCCTGTGCTTAATGTGAACCTGCCTTGTCTGATGAAGCTATCGTCACGATTCACAGCAGGAATGAAATGGCAGCGACGGACAGGACTGCTACTTTAGTCATGTCACGTATCTCAATGTCAGAACTCCTCTTGTAAATGACATTGCATTGCCACCACATACCATGTTTCAGTGGTAAGAATAAAATAAAATGTTAATAAGCAGTCATATCAATGATTTTCCTAAAGCTTACAAGGCAAAAATAATCATTTTTCACTTAAAAACAGTGCAAAAAGATAACTTATTTTTACCACACCTTTTCTTGGCTTTATCTCAAAATAATTTAACATTAAGTAATATGAAATTAGTGACTACAGAGCAAATTGCATAGGAAAACTAAGCCCAGGTTTGAAATAGAAGTTTACTCCTGAAGCTTTAAATCATTTACGCTGTAAATTTTGAACTGCCAAAGGAAAAAAATAACTGCAAAGAAAAGAAGTAACTCAATCCCGCCTCATCATCTGTTTGAGCCTATGAAAGGAAGATACTACTCATGTATTACTAAAATAACTGGGAGAAAAAGCTTGCAAAGAGGCAAAACCTGCTTTAATTATAGGAAATTAGGTTTTGCTTCACAAAGACATGCAGCACAGAGCTATCTATGCAACCACATCAGGTTGATCAGAAAAGCTGGTCAGTAGGAACACAAGGAGTTCTTATATCTTCCTGGTGATTGTATGGCAGCATTTTGTGTGCTGCAGTTTGCTTTGTGTCACCTGAGTGAGGAATCACATTTGAGAGGATACTAACATAATAATATTGTACTGTTTAAGTTATTTTATCTTCTGAAAACATGTTGCTGAAAATGACACAAATTCTAGAACATGGGTATTTCTCTCTCCAATAGTTTTTCATACGCAGTGAAGCTAATATGATAAAACAAGGCTACACTGTAAGGAAGAGGCAGGAAGCAGGTATACGAAAAGATATGAGTAAGCGCCATGACTCAGCTCCCAAGTTACACAATTGCCTACATGAGTGATGCATCCGACTAGCCATCTGCACATTCTAATACCCTATTTGGGATTGTAGTCACACAACTGTGCATGAACACCAGGGTCTTCTCTCCTGAAAATGTGACCATAATCAATTATCAAAATTTCAGCTCTTAAAAAAACCCAGAAAAATAAACCATAAGATTAAAAAATTATTCTTTAGCATCTCAGGAATCCAAAATAATTTCTGGGTCTGGAACCTAAAAATGGCACTAAACAATTTCACAGGACCTTTGCAACAAGGCTGTAGAGCACATTGCTGTACTTCTCCCCTGGAAGTGCCACATTTTTCCTTTACTCATCCACAGCTGGTAGAGCTGTTCCTTTATCCCAAGCATTAGCTGGTGCGTTTGCACTACCAAGTGCCCTGTCTTTCATCTCCACTGCTAGGTGTGGTGTCTGCGTCTACGTGTCTAGGACAGCACTGAACAGATCAGCAAAGGGAATATGAACTTCGGCGAGCACAGGCCATTAGAATAAAGCTATATCTAGTTACTGCTGGAGAAAATAACTGACTTGGGCAAGTCATTATGGGCAAAATCTAAAATAACTGCAGCTGTTCTTTCTGTTTGAGGGCATTTGTGTTAGAGGATCTGAAGATCCTTGGACTGTGGTGGAATTATAGCTCAATCAGAAGAAAAAAAGTTAGAAAAAATCATTATTTTTAAAGGAAATGCAAAGCAATTCTTTCAAGATAAATATGTATATAACTAAACTATTGATAGGATTAAGTGGCCATTCAGAAATCAGAAGCAGGATTTGCAAAGGAAAATATACTAGCAAATACTACACCTAGTTAGCTGTTCTTTAGCTTGTTATGGGTCCCAACTCCCCGACACCCGAGGACATGGGCCGATGTTGTTACTCCATTTGTATACTGAAAGCTGGCTCTAAATTTTCCAAAGGTGCTGCACATTGCCTGGATTTGGTTTATATGTAGAGTTGTTTATGCTCTAGTTTGAAATGTTCATTTTCCTCAGAGCCAAAGTGAGGCACCGGGGCCTGGGAGCGGGTCTGAACCTCCCACCTCTTGTCGATGGATCTCATGTTTGAATGAGAGAGAACCAGGTGGCTTTGGCTAAAGTTTTTCATAGAAAACAGCACCGATTTCTCATTGGTAAAACTGGAAAGGGATATCAGTATATTTTACAGAAGCAAATCTTTACATCAGCTGTGAGACATAAGGGAAGAGAGGGCATTTGACATCCTATTCTCATTCTTTATAACATGGTCATATTTACAATCTGACTGCCCATTGCAATTGAAAGTGCTATTTTCACGAATGTTGTTTTCTAAGACTACTTCTCAATCCTTCTCACAAGAGAAGCTGCCAACTTTAAAAGAGGATAAGTGAACAGATGCCGACACAAAACAAGACTTTAAGTTCCAGCTCTCTAGCTGCAGAGTGCTGCCTCCCAAAAGGTCATTTTGTCCTAAGCACTGAGATCGGTTCCAGCGTGCAGGAGCTCCCCTGCAGATACTGACACGTCCAGTTTCCAGCTTGTGCACCCGAGGCAGCAGACTGTACAGCTACACGTTACACTAACATGCACCACGCAGCAGACTGGGGAATACCCTGACTGCTTGAGGGAAGCCCCGCGGGGCGGCTAGGATTGATGATGCACAAATAGTAGTACGTGGTTTACTTCTCAGCTGTGTAATCAGCATTTAAGTTCCATCTCTGCACTCTCTCATAACTCGCAGGCCCTTTGAGGCTCACTTTTCAGTTCTGTGTTATGCGCCCGCTAGATTCTGGTTCTCCATGGCAGGAATCGCCTTATACTCCTTTTTGCCAAGCTATTCCCTTGGGGATTTCCTCATGGTCAATTTATATCATGAGCTGCTCTAAAAAGTTGCGCCTCCAAGAGGTTAAAGAAATGTATGCATTTAAAAGCATTAATACATATTAATGCTTTTCTTAATGATCTGAGATGGAAATGTATCGAAGTACTTTATAGTATGAGCTAGGGAATACTCATTAAAATAGTTGACTACTGAAATACCTATCCTCATCTTTTCCACAACTGCAATTTCCACAATAATTTGCTGCAAAATATGATAGTAAGTCTCTCATATCCTTTCTATAGCATTTGTCTACATCAAAAGGCCAGAAGGACCTTTTACGAAGTTACCATTTACAGTCGGTGAAACAATAAAATAAATTTTAAAAAATCAATTGATTTTTTTCTATGAAAAAAATCCATATCCACATATGCTTAAAACACATAACCAATCATACCTAGCTAAAAAAGCAGCAATAAGCAGAAAATACACAGACTGTTTGTGGGAATTTTATGTACATCTATATTTATGAGATGAGATAGGGTAGAGGTGAATGCACCTCCGTATGGCTATTCAAATTCTGCCCTTGTCTAAAAATACAGCTATATTACAGTAATTTTCAGTCACAGCCTAAATCAATAAGAACTTGCAGGCCCAAGTTTGAGGGAATTTTTTTTATTCTGTGATTTTTATTATGCTTTAAGCCACAATATATATCTGTATGTATCTCAAGAGGAATTAAAAGCTGGCTTGATAGCATTTCAAATTCAGAGCTCTCTTTTCCTCTACTTTCCCAATGAAACCTGCATATCTAGCAGAGTATTTGCCAGAGACGCTTACGTAAACTGTTTTGTTAATACATTTTAAATGTGGCAGTGAAAGGAGTTCTGTTATTTATTGCAACTATATATTCTGAGAATCATAAATAGTTTATTCCTATGGCTGTTGATTCAACTTGCCTGCAGTACTCTATCTAAACCTTCAGGCAAAACTCCACCTGTTCTACTGTAGGAAAGACTTCTGTCACGGTCATTTTAGTTGTCAACTTGTTTGCCTAGATAAACAACATATATTTTTTTGCCTTACAGGTGGTATTGCGAAGGGAAGGAGCTTGAAAACTCACCAGACATCCAAATTATCCAGGCAGGAGATCGACACTCCTTAGTTATTGTTGAAGCTTTTGAGGAGGATACAGGACGTTACTCGTGCTTTGCTTCAAACATCTATGGAACGGACTCCACCTCTGCAGAGATTTACATAGAAGGTAATGTCAGTAATTGCTGCAGAATGAAATTGGTAATATAAGGTTATGATACAATTACATATCTTTTATAGTAACTGTGTATTAGACTGTTGCATGGCATACATACCAGGAAGCTAACAGTTTCAGTCCTTATTAAAATGTTTATTATTTCCCTATTAAAAACTCTTCAGACCAGTATTATGAATTTCTGTTACTTGTGTTTTTATTGTGCTGCTTCTCATATAGACCTCATTGCAAGATGAAAGTCTATTGAGATCTTGATGTACCCTATATTTTTTGTCTATGGTGACTCTATGGAAAAAATAGAAGCTTTCTCACTAACCCCCTCACACTTCAGTCATTAGTGTATATTGCACATAGAATGCCTTTGGTCCTTTTCAATGGGAAAATATAGAAGCAGCCTGACCCTAACCTGCCATTGGGACTTTGTAACCAAAACAGAGATACATGCTAGCCATTTCATCTTTTATTTGTGCAACAGATGCTGCAAACAAAACAAAGCATGCATCAGCAAAGTCTTTTCTTCTGTTATGCAATTTAATAATCCTACCTGACAAGATATTTGTTAATTTCCTGTATTTTTCTTTTTTTTTTCCTTTTTGCAAGATTTTAAATTGCATATAGTAGGACTATTTATTTAAAATGCACATGTAGAATTATTTTTTCCCTCTGCTTCTGTATTCCTTCAGTTGCCAGGCAGATAAATATCATCCTGTGAGTACCATCACTGCCTACAGTGGGAGCATTCATAAATTAAAGTACCTATCCCCCATTAACACAAGGGTGCATGTCCTTTGCTGTTATTCTTCTTTCGTATGTCTAATCTGACACTGAAAGGACAAATCCTTTTTTTAGCATTTGCACTGCCCTGACATTACTGGCTGATCTCTCTGCTTGGCAGGACTGTGCTGGCTCTCCAGACTGGGGCCAAGGCCTGTTTGTATCTCTCTCGGGGGGCTGGCTGGAAGCCACGGCTGCTGGAGATGCTTGCTGGCAGGGCCCGCAGAGAGAACGCATCTTCCAGCTGCAGCGAAGGCTGAATCACAAGTGTAAAATGCCTCAGCAGGACAGCTGTTAGTAAAGGACTTCTTCTACGGACTGTGCTGTGCTAGAAAGCACTAGCAGAAGAATAATAAATATGATTCCAGATCTCTCTCTCCTCCACGCTTCTTTTTTCATTTGTTTGTTTCTCTTCTTTATTCATAGAATGAAGTGTCTGAGAAAAAGAGCTCTTAGAGACTAACTCATACTAGTGTCATTTTAGTAAGAAGCCGAGGAGCACTCAGGTGGACATTTACTCCTGGGTGTTTTCCTCATTTCAGCTGCACACTGCGTTAGATCTGCATTATGCCAAGAGCACTTCTGTATCTTATCCAATAGGAAGCTTTGGTTACTTTTCACGGCAACGTAATTCTTTCTTTTGGCATAGTTTTATACTGTATATAATTAGACTGTTCTAGAGGAAGGTTTGTATGATTCTTAAATTTCTCCAAAAATCACCCAGCTAAACAACTTTACTTTCTTTTTCGTTTTTAGGAGTCTCCTCTTCTGACTCCGAAGGTGAAACCATCAAAGACGAAATGGATCAGTAAGTTTGAAATACATTAAATCTTTCCCATTTCTCATAGTTAAGAAAAAAAAAAGAAAAAGTGCAGAAATTTCATTTTCCATTAATATTTTGTAGCTTCCCACATGTTAAGCTTTGATTTGGGCTTTTTGTTATTGTACCTGTTTTACAAACAGTTAGCTTGTAAACAACAACAGTGTAACAGTTGTTTGTATGTTCAAACAAACTTTAAAATATTATTTCAAACTTCAATATTAAATGTAGACACAAGAAGAAATATACTAAGATTAAGCTAGTAAAATTAATTTACTAAAACAGATGCTGCTTGATTACACCTGACTTAAAAATGGAATTATCTGCCTTGAAAATACAATGCAGTAAAATTTCTCACATGGAAATATGGTATGTCGTGAAGACTTTGGCAGAAGATTACTATTGATGGACTGCTTATACTTAACATAAGGAAATTAAATATGTGAACTGGAGTTAACTGAATTGATGAATATATAGGAAAGAACATCTGCCAGATATATTTAACCTCAAGCCTCAGAAATGTTTTATTTTTCCTAAGTAAAATCCATTCCCTGTGAATTTAGCTCCTGATCCAACGTTTTCAGAATCAACAGAGATCCTTCTATCAACTGAGAAGATAAGACCTCAAATCATAAAATACTTCAGATTAGATTGGTTCCTTGACTTGGACAAATCTAGGGATTAATATAAAACATTAGAGAAATTCTCACAGGCTTGGGGACCGTTTGCTAAGTTTTTCATAGTTCTAGCTCAGGCTTTCCCAAATATCTCAGGTATTACACTATTTTTCTCATGCCAATCTAAAGTAGTGGTGATCCTAATCATTTGATGGTGTCTCTAGGTTACTTACCTCATGAAATTTTGAAGCATTGTGTTGCATTCTGTATTTCTTAGGAAAAAAAGAATGCTGCTCTGACATTGTAGCTGGATGTCCTCAGATGATAGAATTACAAAAGATGAGGCTTTGGGTTAGCTTCCAGCTGTCATCACAACTACCTGGGCACCTGTAATTGAAGGCAGTTGGTATGAGAACAGCTACTTAAAATGTTCACAATCTCAAACGAGAAATTAGTGATCTCAGCAACTCACCCCACATAAGGCTTTCCCAGCTTCAAAGGCTGGCTTTCCTGAGAGGCCTGGTACATGCCAGAGCAGCCAGTGTAACACTTGATGAAACAGAGTGTTTATGAGCAAAACACAGCCCATTTCTTAGGAAATGCAATTTACCTGGGACCACATGTCTGTGTAGATCGGAGGGAATTTGGCCCCAGAAGTGAGGCTGGGATTGCTGTGTCACTGGGAAGGACGCAGCTAGGGGACACACGTAGCTCCAGCTTCCCACCACCCACGAGTACTATAAGCAACAGAACCTTCTTTCTGGTTCACATTTCACAGCACCCCAAAGCTGGCTGATGTCTCGCTGAACGCAGCATCCTCTGTTTCCAAAGCTGCAGCCAAGCACCACGAAACCCCCAAGGCATCATCTGCTGCGGCGCAGCCTGCCTCAACCCCAGCGAATCAGGTATGGAAAATAACTCGATGTTCTTTCCGAGGAAAGATGCAGGTCCAGCTCGCGTGGTGCAAGCAGGCAGCTCACCTCTAGCAGCGGGAAGAGGAGCTTTGGGACCAGGCAGGCCAATTTTGTCCCTGTTCTCCAAAGGCCCCGCATGGTCTGAGGAGCTTCTACTCCCATCAAAAAGAAAAAAAACTCAGTTAATCAAGTTGTGTAAGAAAGTTTTGCCATAAGGAAAGTAATTTCATGTGGCTTTCACTGAAGAGGATAAATAGGGCGATACCCCACCTCGGTAAATTGTTTCAGTGAGGGCAAAGGAGAAGATTTACAGTAGTAGTCACATATGACAACTCCCCTTATTTACAGCCGGGAATATTTTGCAAGTCAGATGCTTAAAAGAAATCTGCAACAAGCAGCCTACATAGATTTACCTTCCTGAAGTATCTGACTATTATAATCCACTGCAATGAAGTCTTTATATACATGTGTATATACATATGTGTGTGTGTGTGTGTGTGTGTATATATATGATTAACACAGTAATTAAAATGGTGTTTATAGTGCTTTGGCTGCAAACCATTCAGGAAGATCACTATGAGCAGTCTACAAGACAGCAACTTTTATTTCCCCATTAAATATATTTTTTTTGCACTTTTCCTCACCAAAATTTCTTTATGCCTTTCTAAGAGTATAAAACACACTTCACACGAGCTTGTAAAATGCTTTTATAAGCACTTGCCTGGCAATATAACACAAAGGGGGCTATCTACTTCCTTCTGGAACACAATTTCCTTCAGGAGAAACACTATTTTTATTTCTAGTATACAGCACCTGAATTATTTTTTAGCCTAAGGTTCTATAACAGCCATGCTATACCAAGTTCAATACATTTTTAATGTGCAGGCTCAGAATTTATTTAACAAAGAATACAATTTTTACGTTGTAAGTGAGGAAGTCCTCTCCTCTTAACATCCAATAGAAGTGATATTTGAGCTTTTTAACTTTCAAAGGACACATCATGCTTCCCCTGTATATGGAAAAATAGCTTCCCTATACCTGAACTTCTCACGTGCTGTTTTGCAATCCACAGGCTCAAAGCCCCACTAACTACTTGCAAGGACTGGATGGAAGACCTATAATAGCTGCTCCTGTATTTACAAAGGTAATCTGTTTTAGGACGTATGTGCAAATTGAAGGCAGTAATTGCATGGTGAGCTTTTTAAAACTTCAGAGCTATCAATGGAAAAAAAGGAATTATTTATAATTTTATTGCAAGTTTAAGTGGCTTTATGAAATCTTATGAAAAAATCCATGTTACTTCTGGACTAATAAAACTGACTATGTCTATTTGTTTTCTGTATCAGATGTTACAGGATATTTCAGCTTCTGAAGGGCAGCTTGTTGTCTTTGAATGCCGGGTGAAAGGAGCGCCTTCTCCAAAGGTTGAGTGGTACAGAGAAGGAACCCTGATAGAAGATTCCCCAGATTTTAGGATATTACAGAAAAGTATGTTTCCTGGGTGGAAGTGTCGGATCTAGCACACTACAGGCATGCAACAAAATTCCTAGCAAAGCAACACCTGGTATTTCTTATTGCAATAGGAAGAACTACCTAAGCCATATTTTATGGCAATAAAAAAGGGGGTTGAAAACCAAAACTGTGGTGGATTTAACAGAATATTCACAGGTAGTGTTTGTAAGACGAAACTGGTTGATTAAAACAGTTTCAAGTTTAAGTATTTTGGCCAACTGAAATAAAGAAAAATGTTTAGTAGACTTGACATACAGCTGAGTACAAGGCCTGGCTGTCTCTGCCATCCCTTAAACAGAAAACTGCATCAAAAGGAATATTGCATCACATAGAAAAAATCTAATTTTATAGTTAGTCTTTAAGAAAAAAATGTATTGACAAATATATTCAATCTACTAATTCTGCTCTTCCTTTTAGAACCACGATCTATGGCTGAACCAGGTGAGTATCATCTAAAGGTTTATTCTTTTTTCGCAAATAAAATTTATTTTAACTTCATAATGAAGTTAAGGTAACTTTAAAAAAATGTTCTATAGCTATTGGTGAGTTGCATTTCACTGTATAGTGTTTCATATAAAATGCACTAGATCTTGAATTAATTTTATTTTTTTGAGGAAAATAATATTTCTCTCTTGCTTTGATTCAATTCTGTCCTAGGGCCTAACTGCTACCTTCTTACAAGCTAAAGATTAGCAAAATGAGCATAGGAAAGTCTCCTGTATATCACCAGATGATGCAGGACTGAGCTATTTTTATCTAGTTTACCAGTTAGGGAGCATTGCATCAGATGTTTAGCCATGTCAGCCATTCCCGTTGCTCCCTACCAGTGTAATATGAGAGTGGCACATCAGGTGTTCATCCTGTCAGCAAACCCCAGAAAAGTGTCTGGATTTGCCCATTTTGAGGGTAGAACAGACCGTAGGCAGCTCTACAGGATTTGAGCAGAGAGGCCATGTGGGCTGTGATGAGCTCTCCGGGACACCATCACTCTTGTAGCTCTTGCTCTTCACTGTTAGAAAACAAAACTGCTCCCCTTAGGAAGCAAACTACTAAGAGTTTTAATTCTTCTGGAATATAAAACTCCAAAACTTTTCTCCCTGTCCAATTGGAAGTTTTGAACCCAACAAGTCTTGAAAAAGACTCTGGGAAAACCTATATTTTCCCTCTCTCTGCAATGTCTTTCTCTTAGACGTGGGAAGGAAAAAATGGAGCTTCTACCAGGAGGCCCCGTTCCTTTGCTGTGCGGTGGCATCACTGCGGAGTAATGTGAAGCGGTTTAGAGAGGGTGATCTTTGGGTGCAGTTGTCACGGCCTCATCCCCTGCTACTCATTCAGAAGGAATCTGGATTTCCACATACGCGGTGGTTGGCAAATCCAAGTACTATAAACTAGATACTATAACGCCTTAAACCAGTTCTATAATCCTAGCACTATTATTTTCCTATATCTGCTAGCAAGTCATCTCTGTGTTGCTACATCTCCTCAGTGATGACATGAAATTTAAAAAAAAAAAAAAAAGTGCTTTAGTCTTCTACTTAAATATTGATAAAATATTAATCCCCTGTTTCTTTAGGAAAGGTTCTTGCAAAATAGTAGTAAAGTAGGCACTGACTACTGAAGAAACATCATCAGCCCACATTTATATATACTTAAATATTCCTTCCTCCCCAGCTGCCCGAGCAAACAAAACACATAAAATGTCACCACCATAGGCACTCATCAGCTGGTAGGTGCTGCCTAGACATGGCAGGTACTGCCCAGACAGGGATATCCCAATCCTACCTTGATTTTTCAAGACAGAACGTCATTTTTCTTAGCACAATTTTGCATGCACATTTTGTGTGCTTACACACATCTTTACAAAGAAGGGAAGAGTCACCTTTCTGTAGGGACAATTAACCCCCAACTGCAAATGTAGTGTGGCATTTTTGAAAAATGCTGACCTCATTACATGCATTTTACATCTCTTCACCTTACAGGGTGTCTTGGCTTAAATTGGCCCTGACTAATTAAAAGTAATCTCTCACTGCGCAAAGACATGTAGAAACCCCCTGTTTTAGTGAGCTGGGAGGCCAGAGCCCACTCTCCTCCTCCCAGTTTCTGCTGCGTTAATTAAGCTCTGCATTTCACGTGCATCGGAGGGCATTTTCTCAGGCTTTGCGAGTGCTGCCGACACCTGTTCTCCCTCGCTCCGCTCGCGCGTGTCGCGGCACAAGAGGGTGCCAGCTGCTGCGGACAATGCGGCAGCAGCTGCGGCACACAGAGCTGCCACAATGGATAACACGGAGGAAGCGAGGAGCAAACCGAGCAAGGTGGAGACCCTTCAGGAAACAGCCCCTTAGGGTAGTCCAGTCTTTGTGTGCTTGTTCAGTGCATGTTCACTTAAAGTAATGTCACTGCTCTCATGTTTTGCAGAGGAAATTTGTACTTTAGTAATTGCAGAAGTTTTCTCAGAAGATTCTGGCACTTTTACATGCACTGCGAGCAATAAATATGGCACCGTGTCTAGCACAGCTCATCTCTCTGTCAAAGGTAAGGGATGTTTTTAGTCCTCCTTTCCAAGTGCCCTTCCCCAGGTAGAAAGTTGCTACTGACGCTAGTGAAGGAGCAGGCATCATCCCAGAGCGCATCCAGAGCAGCCCTTCCTCACTGGAAACTCTTGCTGACCGCTTGATTTGGGCACTAGCACTTGGGAGTTTTAGCTTGAGGTCCAGCAGAGCTCCGCACAACTGAAAAAGCTGCAACTCCTCCGCGAGGAAAGTTTCTAATCTGAACAGGCTGGAGGAATTCAGGCAACATGGCTGGATCTTCCAAACTGGTTATGGCTCTTTTTATTCACTTACAATAGCCCTTTGTTCGAGAAATTGCTTGTTAGGTAAATGAGGCCAAATAACTCATTCCAACAGCCAGACAGGACACAAGAACAAATTTTGCAAATTGGAGCTTTCATGATTTTATCTTATACATGTAATTTATTTGTAACCAGAAGTTTAAAACTTGCAATTTTAGCATCTGAAGACAGAAACAACGCTGATGTTGCTGCTCTTCATACCATGAGCTCCATCAGCTTAATTGCTAGCGAACAGCAGCCTCCGGCACCTACTGCACCCAACCCCGTGGGCAACCAGCCCCCAAAGCCTAAACTCGAGGGAGTCCTGGTGAACCACAACGAACCCCGCTCCAGCTCCAAGATAGGGCTCCGTGTGCACTTCAAGCTGCCCGAGGATGATAAAAGTGAATCCTCATCAGAGGATGGACCTGGGGCTGCCAACCAAGTCAGACCCAGCTATTTCCCCGAGAGGCTAAATGGACAGACAACAAAAATACCAGAGCCAACATCACCCTCCAAGGAACCCCCACCGGTGCTGGCTAAACCAAAGCTGTAAGTAAAAGGCATTCTGAGTTCCAGCAGTGTCTCTGGTTTTTATTCAATATCTCTCGTTATTACATGTACCTGACCTATGCATAGATGAGCACACTGTTACCCTAGATGCAAAAAATTCAGGCACGGTAAAAAAAGAAAAAAGATAATCTGTATCACACGGTGCTCATGTAACTAAACTGCAGTCTTAGAAGCTGGATTTTTTTCTATATATCCCTCCTAGGAAAAGTGTTTTCCAAATTCAAAAGGAAAAATATTTTCTGCTCTTAAATACCTTTTTAATTCTACAGTGGTTTCTGCTGTAAATAAAAGATGAACAATACTGCTAGTATATAGAAGAAACCACAAGCAGGTTTTTCAAATGTGTCTCTCAATTCTGAGTATGTAATTTTGACAAAAGCAGATATATTTATTCTAGTATATTTACTTCCTATATATACTACAGGAAGCAAATGTAGGTCCACAGAGCTATACCTCATGACTTTATATCCTACAAAATTAATCTTCTCCTAAACAGAGAAATACTTGGAGATTTAGGATGAAGTGAAACCATTTGCACTAGTAAGTACCTGCAGGATTAGTGCATTGTGAGTCCGAGGGAAAATTTTAAGGAGGATGTAATTTTTTTTGGAGGGCCATTTCTGGAACACAGAGAACAACCTTTCAGCATGTTCAGAACCTGTCCAAAGAGCATATGGAGGCCTTCATTTCATTTCTTAAACAAGCAGAAGCTTTAACTGAAGGCCCAGGAAGGACTTTATAAAGCAATTTGTTGGTATTCTTAAGCAAAGATATGATTTCATGTTACTAACTTTGCAAGGGAGGAAACAGACTCATCCATCATGTAGCAGAGGCAGAACTTGGAGTAGTAATTTTTGTTTGTTAGCCTCATATTCAAAGCCTTATCTTCCTTCTGCACTATAGGATGTTTAAGGGGTAAGCAGAAACCCTATTTATTTGCCCACCACTTGCAAAAGGCAGGATTTCTCTATCATAAAAAAAATAAATGTAATAAGTTAGTGCACTATAATGCATACAAAAAAGATGGGGATTGTATAATTTCAGTTCTGCAATTTTCCAGTCTTTGAAAGCCTGAAATTGCTATTTTAATCTACCTCTAATGTGATTTTTCTGCCACAAACCATAGAAACAATAATTCTTTAATCTAAAAAGGAGTTCTGTTGACTGCATGGATTTGGTTTGGCAATATCAGTTTTGGCTGATCTCTACTTTTCTACCATGTTTAATGTACTTTTACATTCCTCACTTTTTAACACTATTTAGTGAATATTGAACAGTTTATTACATGATCATTTTTCATATCCTCCACATTCTTTATGTTTTCGGAATGGGGAAGAGTTAACCTATTCTCCATATGCTTTATTTCCACACAATAACAAAATAAACCACCTGACATGGCGAAATAATTTCCTTAACTGCAAAAAACCCTGAGAACCTAAATACTGTCCCTGAAGACAGTAAATAGCATCTAGCAAATGAAAATAGCTTGAAATGAATGATGGGCTCTCTTGCCTGCCACTGAACATCAACATCACCTAAACTATTTTTTCCGGTGGGAGATTATTACACAGCTTTATTAGCAAAATCACTGGTTTCAGAATCCACTTTAACTGGAGATGAATGACTGCAATCTGCATTGCAAACGCTCACTTCCATTCCTACAGGCCCAGTCCTCTTATTTAGACAAGGGGAGAGTTTACTACAGTGACTCAGAGCAGAATTTGACAATGTTATCCCTCAAAATGCCTTCAAGATTTATATTTCGCTGCAAAAATGAAAGAATCTTCTTTATTTAAATTATTTTCTACCATAAAGCTTTTATTGTGACATTGGCAAGGAAAGGGAGAGAAAGGAGGTTTTGTTTGGTAGCCAGCTAACATTATGCTCTTCCCATAATGTCACAGACCATTTCATGTAGCAGCTTTCCCTACCGCTTCCCCTACCTCTGTGTCACAGGCCTTGAGCAAATCACATTTGGATAATTACATATGGAAATATAATCAGACAGTCGGTTCGGGGGTTACCATGGCTTATGACCATTTTTGCTCATCTTTATTTCAAACGCAGCGATCAGACGCAGCTAAAGCAGCTCCACAACCAGGTCTTGTTTGAACAGCAGCTGCATCAGATTTCTACTAGAGAGTTGTCATTCAGCTCAGCTTTACTGAATTCTGCCACTTCCCTCAACCAGCAGCCCGGCCCAGGCGCGTTCAAACAAGGCAAAGCCTCTCCGTCGCAATCGTTCAGCTACACCCGGCCCAAGCAGTTCCTGCCGGCACAGACCACATCACCCACCAGTTCGTCGTCCAGCTCCTCAGCGACCTCATTCAGCAACGTGCCCCAGGGAACCCTAAGAACAAGTAACAAGGAAAACGTCCTAGGAACTGCTCCGGCTGCCCAGGCGAGGGCTTCAGGAGGGTTTACAAGCAAAAGCGAGCAGCCTCTGCCGAGTCCTAAGGAATCCGTGGTGCCTCCGTTAACGGTTCCCACACCGAGTGGGAAACAGTTTCAGCCCCAAAGTGTGACTCCTGCTCCTGTGTCCCCAACCAGCCGGGTGCAAAATCCAGTAGCGTTTCTGAGCGCTGTTCTCCCTTCCCTTCCCGCTGTGCCATCAACCAACGCAATGGGGCTGCCCAGAAGCTCCCCAGTTACGTAAGTAGCATAAACCGCACACAGCAAAGTGGGGGCAAGAAACACTTAGGAAGCAAAACAGGATGCATTTCTGCTCAGGGGGTCAGGGAGGAGTTTGATGATATGCAAGACATTTATAAAAATAGAAACACAAGCTATTCTTACATCCTAGTCGTTTCATCTACCTTTATATTCAATTAAGGAAGAAAGAGACAATAGCTTCTGCAACAAGACACCTCAAGGGTTATATAAAAATCAAGATAGAGAAACAAGAGTTTAAAAAGAAATATGGCCAAGGATTTTGGAGCACAGGCAGAGATTCCCGGGACTGCCTTAGCAGGAGAAGAGATTTCATGAGTATGCAGGATAAGTCACTCTGAGCCTATTTTTCTATAAGAGATATAAAAATATTCTTATTTGATATAAAAAATAAGTAAAGTTTAAAAAGATGCTTCATAAGCTATTTCTTAGGCTAGATATCTCTAACAAAAAACGTATGAAAAGGTATCTTTCTGGTTCCAATAGCTTCGATATTTAAAGTCTCCTGGAAAATTTCCATTAAAATCACCATTAAAATAGCAGCAAAAATGGGATCCTATATTATTCTCTAGCCTCTTCTGCATAAGTAAATAATAGGCTCCTCAAGAATGCTGAAGCTTAACAGATCATATCACTCAGGTGACAAAAAATACACTGGTTGCTGCATGCTAGTAACAGAATTTTCTTTTAATAGCTCAACGCAGGGATTAACCAAAAAAAACCTGAAGCCTCTGACGTTATCAACAGATGATTCCATTCGGGACAACAAAGCTGCAGTTCTAAAGGACCTGGAAAGAAGACTGCATTTCAGAGAGGATGATAACCAAAGCCAGCAGGTAAGAAAGTCTTATTAAAAGAAATTTCACTCGTGAACAAGACACGTCTTATGCCTTGCCCAGCAACAGACAACGGCATGGCTGTGTGGTCGAGCTGCTGCGCTACTCTGCAGAGTAACGTTGTGTTCAGTGCTGTTTTGGAAAGGCAAACAGGAGCTTGACATAGAAGTATGAGGGGATGGAGTTGTAGAGGTTTTTACCTTTGCAGTTTCTGACAGTCTCTGTTAGAGAATGGTAGCGATGTAAAACTTTTTTTTCCCCCTCTCACAGAAGCCTCTGTTTGATTTTTTTTTCACTTTGCAGTTTTCTCAAGTTATTGCACATCTGCACACTCACATATGCAATATTTCTAAGACTAAATAAGGAGCAAAGTAATCAGTGTACAGAAAAGGTTTCTGTTTTAAATATAGTTGAGCTAAAATGCTGTTTTCATTTTTTGGCATTAAACATACTCTTCCAAATCTCCTGATATATTTGAATTGACAGGAACTTGTTAGGAACTTAGCAAATAAAATTTTTGGCAGTTGTTACAGGCACTAAACATTGGGGCTGGCATTATTAGCAAAATAACAAGCCTTTTACAAAGCTCAAGGAAGCAATCCAATCTTAATTGGAATTGAGAAATCCACCAAGCCCAGGCAGTGACATTCAATTAAATTAAAATGTAAAAATTAAAGAATAAAAAAATGAAAGTTTTCCAAGTTTGAAATCACTATGAGACAGGTCTGACTGCCCTTAGCTGAGAGCAGGATGTCCTAAGGACCTGGGCTAGCTGTTCTATCTGCAGGCAACTGTTCTGCTCTCACCTTGCCGTGCAGCTATCTACACTTGTCCCAGCAGCTCAGGCTTAACACAACAAATAGCGGTTTGCCCTGATTTGTCCTGAATAAGGGAACTTTTCACAATGTCTATTAGCCCTTCTGACTGAGAACATGCAAGGATAAGCAAAAAGCTGTGGAATCCATGGAGAGAATTATCCTCTGCGGACAACTGCAGAGTAATCCCTGTTTTTTTTAATTCTGCTGTTGACCTTTCCTTCTGACAGATCACTCTGCCAAGCCACTTTGAGTAAAACAACTGCCAAGTGGTATGTTTTGCAGATGAATCACAAGCGTTACGATTTGTGCTTGCTAGGATAGTAAGACAAATTATTCAGACAGCCACTGTGAAATACCAATCAGTGTTTTGAGTTAGCTGCATGATAACCCCTTTAGAAACAACAGTCACTACTACTGTCAAAGTTATCTGCTGACAGCAAAAGTTATTTATATACTTACTTACTAATCTGTAGGAGAGCAAACCAAAATCTTGATTTCCAAGTCCCCCAAACTCAGAAGCAGCTCAAAACTTCTCTAAGTGTTAGTACTATTGGGAAGTGAATGGTATGTAATTAGAAAACAATTTTAGGATTGCTCAATAAAGTTCTGTCATTTTCCCTTCGGTTCCCGTAGTGAATCAGTAAGGCTTTTATCCTTCCACATTTGGGAAGGGCACTGCTTTAGCTGACTCTAGTAAATTCAAGTCTGAGTTTTTTTCCTCAGTGAAACAGGGATTATTTAAAGAGACTAGAAGACGCCAAAATGTATTTGCCAAAATTCCTATTGCTTTACCATTCATAGAAAAATCAACATCCTAAGAATAATATATTGGCACACTGAGCTCACTCCCTTAGACTTTGTTATCTTTTTTCCTCTTGCAGTTAACACAAATTTAAAAACAACACATTTTCATCGTATATAGAGCTTTTCTGCATTAAATTGGTTATTATAGAGTCAGCAAAAGGCTGCTTATTCACTTTCTCATAAATACTAAAACAACTATCCCGCGTTTAAGTAATCACAGTATAATGGAGAAGTACAGTATCCAGTAAGAATATGAAAAGGGTGACTTCCTTATATTTTCTCCAAGCTATTTTAAAAATCCCGTCTCATAAAATGTATCCTATAGCATTTTTTTTTCTCTTATTGAGAGAATTCTTTTCTATCCCAGTATTTCAAAAGTAGCATTTGATCTCCTTTATAATATCTGTGGAATGAATATGTAGGAATCATCTAGAATAAAAGCTGCAGATGACAAGTCTGTGTCTTAAAGTACTGGAACTGTTCTATATCACTATATAAAATGCAGCAAAGAACATGAGTGATTTGCATCCTGGTACTTTATTTATCAGCTGTCACTGACTTCCGCATGAAAAGTGGAGATTTGGTTATGGGTCAGTATTGTGCGTGCAGCACAATATCTAATAATCCAGATGTATTTCTCTTGGTTCACCCCATACATCATTCATCACCAACAATGATGAAATCTAGAATGAGAATGAAGTTGGTAATTCTGCTGATGTTGCATGAGACAGAACAGATTAGCCTGTTCTGCAGCAATGACAGTCTGCAGCGCTGACAGAAATAAAAATATGATTGTGCTAAGATTCTAGCTGCAACTTTGCCCAAGTACATGTAGTAACAAGCTGTCTCTTTTACCAGAACAATACAAAATACCTGTTATTTATGCAAGTGAAGTTTCATCAGCAGATAGGAACATTAAACAAATGTTTAATGGAAAACCATGTGGCACCCCTCTCTGGTTGTGTCTTGTGTAAGACGTAGATAGTAGTGTGGTTCCTGCCTTATTTTTAGAACCAAGAATAAAGCGCCAGCAGCTTAGAAAACAGTGAAATTATTCATAGTGCCCAAAGGAATATTCTCCACTTTCAGTAGTGAATATTTTACAGGAAATTTCAAAGCAGAACAGATGCAGAGCTTGTCCATAAGCTTTTGGATTATTAAAAGCCATGGCCTGTAAAGCCATATTCAGCACACAACTCATCACAGTTGCCACATCATGGCTAACTCCTAAGCGCTGATATAACAGAATCATCTCCTTGCAGTTACCATATGGAACAGTCAGCCTCAGAAAGCTCCCAATAAACATCAAGAATCAATTCCCCAGAGCACAAGAACTAACCTTAACTCAGCCACACTGCACAAAGTTTTCTGAAAAACAAGCTTCACATCACATCCAAAAGAGCAGCGAACGTGGACAACTTGGAGCAAGAATTAGACCCCAAGGAGTCCTCATGGAAATTTGTTTGTTCTGTAATAGAAATGAAAACAGATTTAACAACTTGTAAAAGACAGATCTTGGTATGAAGAGGTATAAACTCTCAAAAATCTTGGCACTGAATGTTTAAACAGTCACTTGTGCTCCCAAGAGCTCTATCTAACCAACACTCTATCAATCAACCAATCTATCCCAAGAGCTCTATCTAACCAAGTACAGCCAGGTTTTCCTCTGGTAGGGACTGGGCAGCATAGAATTCAGCACCTAGGAAAGGAAATTGGAGCTTCTCACGCTTTTCCAAACACTCCCGAGCTGCTTGCTCCAGCTGGTAAGTCCAGCTGGCAGTTGGAGGAGTATTTCATTTGCTTTCTCTTCTGTTTTCCTCTAAAACTATCAGTTTGAGCTGAATTATATTTCAAACACTGCTTAGCTGTGTACTGCCATTGACTTGCTACGCTCTTTCAGGTTTGTATTTACATTTGGATAGCATAATATTTGTGTGTCTCAAAGCATGTAACAGGACCCTTGGTTTCCAAGAAATAAGTTTCTTCACTGATCTCTGTCCATGAGACATGGTAAGTAGAGAATACAATCCACATTGGATGTACATTCTGATTCCTACTGCCCGGGGAGAGGGCAAAAACTCAAATCAGACCAAAGGCTTCAGCCAGAGTACACTGGATTAGACTTTAAAGCCAAGGAATGTTTCAAGGGAAAGTTGGAGACAGAAACTAGGATGCAGTATACACCAGTTCCTTAGATAAACTGTTAACTGGGTTTAGAATAACTGCCAAAAACACAGTCTAGTATAAATTGCAAAACTGGAATTAAATTGTGAAATTTGTCTGAAGTTGGCAGTGACAATCACAAATATTTTTTAAATAGTATATGGGATAGTCGAATAAAGTTTCTCCAGCTTTTCTAGTTGTGGTAATTTCTATGGGTTATCATGTCAGTATCAGATTATCAGATGTTACAACCCTCTACTCAATTTCAGCATCTATTTTCAGTAAGATCTGAATTCTGCTGAAGTCAGAGATAAACTATCTCTTAGCAAATGCAAGTATCATGGAAATGTAAGATGTAAAATAATGCAGGTAATAGCCCTGCCACGAGGCGCCCTGCCTTTAGGTGGTCAAAAGTGATGGTGATGGAACTATAACAGAGACAAAACGATGTGTTTGATGCAGATACATGACGTATTGCTGAAGCCACACCTATGCAACAAGTCTTTTCAAGAGACTTATCCTGCATATTCTGTGCCAGGATTTTCTTTCCCATACTGGTTGCTTCCTTACGCTGCCAAGACTCTTTAGCCATACGCATGTTTGTTCTCTCAGGCTGTCCTGCATGCACACCCTAATCAGCACGAGCTGCCGACTACAGCTTCAGCTGTGTTGTCAAATCACACCCTGAACAAACTACACTATCCTGAGACAACAATCCTGCCCAGTTCACCTCCAAGGTGCTACTAATAGCTGCAGGATAATGGTCTGAGCTATTTACAGAGCATTTTCAAGAGTATTTCCTGCCTTTGCTCTGGTTAATACTAACAGACTTTTGCCCTCCTACCTACACTCTGCCAATATTAATGCAACCACCACTGTTTACTCCCCTTTTGCTAGTGCAAGGATGGTGCACAGAAGTGAAATGTCTAGGCTGAGGGAATTACAGTCTTCTCAGCATGTGTGTATATATATATGTATATATACATATATATAACATGTACAGGACATGTATGCACCCAGATAGGAGCTAGAACGGTACAGTTTTCTGGCTGGGATATTGCACACTTTTAAAGTCTGGTCCACCTATTAAATAAAGATGTGAATTCCTGGCTGTGAAAATGCCATGTTCCAGGAAAGTTGCCAAAAATTACCTAGGCCCCTATATTTTTGACCCTAAAATAAAGTTTGAACTTTTGTACTCTTTATTTTAGTCTCACTCTGCTGACCTCCAGCCCAGTTTTAACATCTGACCCCTGTGATTAATTTGCCCTGTTCTCCACACAACACTTTATGAAATACTTGTCTGAACCCCTACCACTTTGAACCACTTTGCCCTACTTGAGTTATGTAATCAGACACAGAAACAGTTTTGTAACTTATATGATAAAAACATTTTTGTTTCAGAAAGACACATTAACAACTATAAACTGTTCTTGAGAAAATTAACCCCCAGGCAAACTCCACTGAGATTACCTTCCTCTATATTACTAAATATTTTCACCTACTTCAGAGATTTCCGTTATTTATAAAAAGTTTGGCACAATAAATTCAGGCTATTAAAGTCATTGCTAAAATTTTTACAGCAATATTAACTTAGTCTTGTTGCTTTATACACATATATAAAAATACACCAACAATAATAGCACTTGTAGAAAAATAAAAATTGACAAACAATATACAAGCAGTATTTGGGAGCTGTAGGAACCCTAACTTCAGTATTTTCTGATTTAAAATGTCATTCCTTGAATGTAACTCCTTAAAATGAGCAGTCCAAACCCATACTGTCAGTCTCTACCATTGCCGTCCAGGGAGCCAGGTGTGTCTGCATGAAACAGACAGCTTTATTTTACGTACTGTTTATTTCTTATTACATACAAGAACTTTGTTTGGATAGCACTGAGTGTGAAAAAAAAAGATCAGCATGAAAAAATGCTGATGTAACCCAGCTATCTACAAACAATAACAGGCTCTCTCACTAGCCTGCAGTATTTCACTGCTCTTAGCTGAGCTCAGTAGCATTTTATTTTGAAGCCAATACCATATTCATTAACAAAATGCCTTGCAAGTGCAATGGTGAGGCCTTCTTAACCCCATTACCTCCCTAGAGGTGCTAGAGAACCCCATATGAAGAAAATCTAACCTCCAGACTTCAGAGAGCAAGCAATGATTCCCCAATCCTCAATATAACCAGTCAGGAGGTATCAAAGGTACAATATCATTATCCCACCTTTTAATCTGAAACATCATTCTTGTCATTAGCACTTGTCTCATTTCCAAAATCTATTTATTGACATAACCATCAATAAACAGAATAAAACAAAAATCTGATCTAGAAATTTTTACATGATTCTGAAAAAAATCTCACCACATTCATGCTTTGTAGGGCTGGTGAACCATGCATGCAACTCAATACAGTTAAAAAAATGTACATAACCACAGATAAAAGGGCAAAAGGATAGCCAACTTGGTAATTTAAGTTCTGCCAAAAAAAGGATGCCACATACAGGCCTCTGAGATGAACTGGGGCAGTAGGGACAAGAGGTGCTAAGTTTAGTGGGGTGTACCTGGTATTGCTTGATATTAGCCCCTAGGGAAGGTTCAAAGAGCCATAAGTAACTGATTGGTCTCCCAGGTTTACACTGATTTAACTGCTTATTGTGTGAAAGCAGATGCTCGTTTTGTCCTTTACTCTTTATTACGTCATGCTTGAAAACGAAGAGCTGTTGCTCCTGCAGGCCCGAAGTCCTTGTCCACACTTTGGTGTTCCACAGCGCCGCGTGCAGATTCCCGTCTCATGCCGGGAACTCCTTAACCGCTCCATCCCCACCCATTTTACTCTAACCTAAGTTCAAAGTTGTCTTCCTGCTATAAAAATTCATGAATTTATTGTATCTAGCTTCTGAGAAACTAAGCTGGGGGTCACTTCACCTGTTCTTTCATCAGCCCTGTTACTCCATAAATATGCGGTACTTGAAAAATAGTTTAATTCATTATCTTTTCAAAGGGAATAACAGTACTCAAAAGTACTCAAATGCTGTGACAAATAAGAGACCTGCATGCTAAACAGTGCCTTTACATGTAAGATTATACTGTCATATACCCAGTATTCGGAAATATTTAGATAATTTTAGAGAGGCTCATTGCACAGAAAACAGCAAGATGCTTAAACATGCAGGATGAGCATCTCTTTACTACATCTGCTATACTGTCCTGACCCCTTTTCACAGTGCCAAATTGTTAGACGATGGAAAGGAAGGGAGGGAAAGAGATGACTTCTAACTTAATTAATCCTTAATTAGCCTCCACATTTCCAAAGGCCACACAGCATGTGAAACCACTGAAAACAAATCCATCCTTGGAAGAACTATTTATAGCATTTACAGGTCTCACTGGAAATTTCAGAGCCTCACAGTAATCCTTCTTCAGTAGGTACAATTTTTTTGCTAAAACGTTCTGCTGTCAAGAGCTATGGGAACAACATGAGAGAATCTAGTAAAAGCTCTCAAAGAAATGGAAGAAATACCAAAGTCAAAATATGTTTTCCAGTTGACTTCTTGCAACAAAGTACTTAGTATTTAGGTTTAAACTCCTTGATTTGTGGGACACTCTACAAATGACAGTTGACCACAGTACATTTTGGTGATGTGGCTGCTTCTTAAAGCATAGTAGTAACTCTCTGAGTTTTCCTTGAACCTTATTTTCCTAAAACAGAAAGTCTTTTCACAACACAGGAAAAAGTTTGATAGCTTAACTTTGTTTTATAATTAGCACTCTGAATCTAAAGGGAAAAATGATAGCTTTGGTTGGTCAGAAATTAGAGTGTCTCCAGTTTCATACTGGCATAACTGAGATTTGAGTTTGTCCATTTATATGAAGTGATTTGCCGAGACACGTTGTGTGAAAGAAGAAGTTGAACAGGATGAAACTCTATAAGGCTGTTTGCTGCTCAGCAGCTGCTGTGCAGCCCCAGCGGACAAAGGCGGCTCAGAAAGGGGACGCTACCATCTAGCGGCAGAGCTGCCGCTTTGGGGCACGTCTCACACTTGCACAGAGCCGCGAGGGCAAAAGCTCCGCTTGGCCTCGTTCCACACAGCAGGATGTTTGAAGAGAGTGGAACAGGGCGGAGGGACAGTGCTACAGGAAAGGGAGGCACCTTCACGTGAAAACCCACCCGCCTGAGCTCGCTGTGAACACTCACTTGCTACCCCACCGTGACAGGGGCCACGTTGAAGAAACAGCCCTGCAGCATCACAGAACCAGGGAAGAGTGGAGGAAGATTCCTGCTCCCAGCACAGGTAGCTCATGCTGTACTCTGTTCTTCCCCACGCGGAACCATCTGCCTCTTCCTTCCGTGGCTAATCCTTACTAGAGCACACTGTGCAGCAATCCTGAAACAAGAAGAGTTTAGATGAAGGGAGTGTGTCACACAACATCTACCATTACAGTGCCAAGGAGAGATGATACTGGATCATCTCTTCTAGCAGGACAATTTCCATCATGGTATCACTACCCAGGCAATTCAAGTGAGATGCTGAGGACTGCCACATTAGTAGAACAAACACACCTGCTGTCAGGGAGGTCAGTGCTCAGATTAGCATGTCCTGCAACAGAAGTGGGGTTGCAATCCCTGGATCTACAAGCTCTGCACAAACCCAGGTCCGGACAAACTAGTTTGGTTATTGGTAAAGGCCTATATGCGATACAAGCTTCCCCACAAGTTATTTTATAATGATTTAAGCAAGGCATTCCTGCAGGTTGCTAAGTTAATGTAGCTAGGTAGCTTCTGCTAGCATCCTCCTGCTGCTGACAGGAGACTCCGCTAAGCAACGAGAGGCTTCTAACTGACTTCAGGGATTGTGAAGGCGGCTCGTACTGACAGCAAGCAGGCCAGAATGAGTCATTTACACAGGATATATTACTGTTCTTTTATTGTGTGTTTATTCTCCTAAGGATTTAAAATGTCACATATTTTGCTTTCTCATTTACACTAGTAAAAATCTGTGTTAGCCTCAAATTAAGTTAACCTGAAAATATTTTACTTTTTTACTAGCTTTTTCTTTTCCTTATTTGATCCTGTATTGAAATACGTAACAGTTGGTTTTTATAATGAGCAGGTTTCAACAATGCTTGAACACAAATCCTTGAAAAACATGGTATATTTTAGGAATCTTTTTTGATCAAGAGTGTGCATCAGTACAGAGTTTTTCTTCAGGTCCTAGAGGAACTACATGTTTATTTCTTTAGCTGCCACTGAAAAAAATCAGTAGCTGAATCCTACAAATTGAAGATGCAGTGAGAATCTGTCTGCAGATCAAATTCAGACTTCTTCTATAAGCCATGGTTCACATAGGTGTTTTTATTTTCACTTTTTAAAAAATAGCCTAAAAGTGCAAATACCTGGAAATACAGCTGAACACGACTAGCCTTGGTCAGAACATCACCTCTCTCATCCCCTCTCTCATTCTGCAGGAATACAAGATTTCAAGCTTTGAGCAGAGGCTCATGAATGAGATAGAATTTCGCCTTGAACGAACCCCAGTGGATGAGTCAGACGACGAAGTCCAACACGATGAAATCCCTACAGGCAAATGCATAGCTCCAATTTTTGATAAGAGGCTCAAGCATTTTCGTGTCATGGAAGGGTCTCCTATTACATTCACTTGCAAAATAGTTGGAATACCTGTGCCCAAGGTAGGTGATTCTCACTCTTGGCTGTAGAGGAGTAAAAATCAGTTACCTACTCCTTCCTAGACACCTTGCCTGGAGAGTGTCACTCCTAAGTATATAGCTCTGCAGAGAGAGCTCTAAAACAAAATATTCTCCTCAACCTGCTAAAATCGCAATATCTGCTGCTCAGCATGTATCAGGCCTAATAGGCTGCCTGCAATTCTCTCAAAAGCGCTTGCCTCCAAGAAAAGTGGAATTTCATGAAAACATCTCATTTAACTTTTCAGAAGTATGAGAGTTGATTTGAGGTAAGCAGCAAAACGTCTCTAGCCGAGAAAATAGGGCCTGATCATTTCAGCTATGTAAAAGATACGTGTAGGCTTCTAAATTTAACCTGGAACAATTCTATTTCACATTTTAGCTGATCTGAGCACATTATAATATTCTAAAATTTGTACTTGCCACTGTTCAACGTGTGCCATGTTGATATCTACATGTTTCCTAGTGGCTATTCCACTGCAGAGCAAGTGTAAACCACAGAGGGATTTTCTGATCAATACAGGTCTACTGGTTCAAGGATGGCAAGCAGATTTCAAAGAAAAATGCACGTTTCAAAATGAGCAGAGAAGGAGATGGGACATGTTCTTTACATATCGGAGCTACAACTAACGATGATGATGGCAACTATACAATTATGGCTGCAAACCCACAAGTAAGGTGTTTTATTTAACGTTACAAAAATGCTTATTTCAGCTTCAATGTGTGTTAAGATATGTTAAGCTGCAGGTCAGGCTACCTGGTTTGACTTTAAGTGGTGACAGTATCCAAACTCCAGCATACCCAAACACATAATAAGGTAGTTACACAGCTTCTGATTCATAGAAAGGTTTTGCTGTGTACAAACTGAACTGAACTTTGGAGGAACCAAAACCAAAAACACTGCTTCAGGGTAGTTTATCAAAAGAGTTGTAACCCAAAGGAAGTGTAAGAGTCAGAACCAGTGACTGACCATTTACTCAGCTTCAAACCACCTAGCTTTGGGGTAGGTCCAAAGGAACAGACCGACTTGAGCCCTACGTATAAATCTCAAACTGCACTAACTGTAGATATAAAGCTCTCACCCACTCCCATCATCGTGACTAGACAGTTATTCCTCTGTTATTCCTTCACTGAGGCAGGCCCGTGGAGCCTAAGTGTCCACACCAACTTTTTCCGAAAATACAACAAATGGCCATGCCAGTTTACAGCTGGGCCCTCCTGAAACACAGAGCATGGAAAACAAACAGGTACATCAAACACAGAAAGTTATTGAGCAAAATTATTATTAGCTAGGCTATAATGACATAGATCTGCACTTAAGTCTTGTCCCATGAAACCCCTCTCCTCAATCCCATGTGCTAGCTCAGCTGTTTATTTAGCAGGACAGTCAGTTAGATCCAGGAACATTTTCCAGATGAAAAAGTAGCTGTTTTACTGAGCTATATTTCAACCTAACTTTTTCCAGTTTCGGTGTGGCTGTACTATCAGCTGAGTTAGTACACAGGAGTTGGAAACAGCAGCAGGAGCGAATAACCAGGGATAGTTTTTAGACTGGTTAATTGAGCACCGTTGGTAACTACATTGTGAGAGCCCTGGAGTCCGAGAAATACACTGAGCTAGTCAGAAAAAACACCAAATCCTCCTCAGCTAGAAGCAACATGCTAGAAGCAAGTGCCTTTAGAAGTTATTAAAAACTCCGTAGTTCATATGCTATATACAAATAAATCTTAATGCATTGTAAAGATGAAATGCTTGTACTTCAACATGAGCTATTAACTGACAAAATACTCCATTTCTATCCTGGTTTGCAGGGGAGAATCAGTTGTTCAGGTCACCTGATGGTTCAGACAATTCCAATCCGGAGCCGAATATCAACAATTCAGTCCCACAGGTAAAAGGAAAGACAAGCCCCTCAGGCCCTGTTCATGCTTCTTAGCCAAGGCATTCAAAACAACTAGCTCCTGCACTTCAGTATGCCCTGTACTTCAGTTCGCGAGTGTAAAATGGGATAAATAGCAGCAGTTCCCTCTCATCGAGCCCCTTATGGAATGTAATGCTTTGGAAGATTACCTTCAAACCCCAGGAAATGTAAAGCATTACTTCACTTGCTGGTTGCAGTGGAGTTAGAATAAAGGGTTGGAGTAGCAAAAGAAACTTGGCCAAAGAAACAAAGGAGAACATGGGAATCCAATGACACCACATGATATAATTCATTTGATAATCTTTCTAAATGAAAAAATATGTAAGCATTAAATTAAAATCAGTGCATTTCTTTCTGGACTTTTGTTTTTTCTAACTCAAGTTATCTTCTCATCTTCTATATTTTTTCATTCAGCATTAGAAAAAAAAAATAGCTTGACCTTCCAAACATATACATGCAGTTTTTGTGTTGCAGAACACGGCCCCGGGTGCCAGAAGGAGACAAAGAAGGAGGAGTTCAAGAACGCTTTTTTAGGCCCTATTTTCTACAGGCTCCAGGTGACATGGTAGCACACGAAGGGCGGCTTTGTAGACTGGACTGCAAGGTATTAACTGTTCCCTCAGTTCATTCTCATTTCCCTATCTTTCTATGCATATTGGCAGGTGTTTTCATGTTCTTTATTGCTTGAGTCCATGCTTTTTTTTTTTTTTTTTTTACAGTCTTAATGCTTCATCTTTTATTTATTGCTTATTACCTATCTCCCTGAGCTGATTCAGGGGATTTCTCTTCAACACATGCTGCCTGGAATGAAGAACACAGAAAACACAACCCCCAAAATAGAAGGCTCACTTACAGGGTTGTTCAAATTACTGGTGATGTCCACCCTATCCTTTACCAGTCCAAACTCCAGAAGTTCATCTGGGAACGACAGGTCCTTCTGTTGCATTGTCAGATTCTTGAACACAATCCAGAATAGCACAAAATGACAAAAAAGGGAAGATTCAGCACGCTCTGTTATGTTGTCACTCTCCAAAAAGAGGGAGCAGAGCCTAGTTCATTGTATGCCTCCCCACAATGCAGACAGGGAGACACCTCGGCTTCTGTATTCAAATCCCCATAAGACAGAGCTCTCAGAAATTGGTGTACGTACAACAGGCCCACCATGATCAAATAGCTTTGAGAAACTCAGCTGCCCCATCGTATTTTGGCAGTTTCTCTATATTCCAATAGCAGAGTCTGAAAGGTGGTGGTGCTGACGCTGAGCTTTCCCATGCCCCCAAATATCTGCCACCCTGAAGGGGGTTGAAGCCCTGAAGTAGAAGTTAATGCTTCTATGAAGACGAGTAAGATTCATTACTGTTACATTTACAAATTAAGCTTAGGAGGGAGCATGCCAGAGAATTTGGTTATTCTTAGCTCTGCTCTCTGGCAGAGTTTGTGAAACCAAGTATGTCTGGTATTGCACAAACCTGGAAGAAAGCAACTGCCATTCGGGCAAATTCCACGTCTCTCTCTGGTTTGTAGAATATTGTATAGAAAAGGAAGATTTTGACCATGTGTAAGTACTTCTGTCTCTCAGCAAAATTTTCAGGAATCCTGTAATCTTTCTGTAAAATGCTTTTATTAATACGTTGTGTCCTATAGCACCTTAGATAAAGACGTGCAAAAAATTGTATCATTCTTCATTAAGTTTTCTGAAATAAGAACTCATTTGTATTTATTTCCTTTTCTGGGTTTCTGTTTTTCACCTTTATGAAACTAATCAGAAAAAAAATCCGAAAAGTTGAATGAAAAAAAGCTGAAAAATTAAAACAAAAATTAGAAGTCTTTCTGTCCTAGACTCTGGCATCATTCAGGTGATATATGAACAGAAGCTTCCACATGAACTCCCTAAAGCCTGTGTCAGCTTGCCACCTGCCTCTAGCAGTTTCTGTGTCTCTTAGGTGAGTGGGTTACCCACGCCAGACCTGATGTGGCTCCTCAACGGCAAACCTGTGTTACCAGACGCCACTCACAAGATGCTCGTCAGAGAGACGGGGGTTCACTCACTGCTTATCGATCCTCTCACACAAAACGATGCTGGAACTTACACTTGCCTTGCCACTAATAAAACAGGACAAAATTCATTTACGCTGGAGCTCACTGTTGTAGGTAAGAATCACTGAAAAACTACTCGTAGTGCCGTATTTTTTTGTGTAGATTCCTTGAAAGTACAGAGCTTAGCTTCCCTACAGGCAAGCATAAATGAATAGCTAGTCCACTGAGTGTAGCAGAGTTCAACAGCCATGAAATATCTGATGGGGCAAAATGATTTAAAATGGTTTTCATTGTTCAGTTTAAAAAAAAAAAAGGCATTCTTTGCGAGAAAGCTTTACAAGATCTGGACTATATCTAGCACTAGTTTCGTGCAATGGCAGCAGGTTTAGACTCAATATATACCCATCCTTCCTTTCATAAACATCAGGTCTGCGTATTATTTTCTTCATGCTTAGGGAGGCTGTGCTGTAGTTTCTCACCTGTGTTCCCATATCTCATTAAAAAGATTCACAGCTTGCTATGATATCATGAGTATTACCTTTTTTGTGTGTGCTTTTATATCGTTCAATACAAAGGAGAGACTTTAAAAAAAAAAAAAAAAACTGTTCTATATTTTTTTCCTTCTTTTTTTCCAGCAAAGGAAGTAAAAAGAGCCCCCATGTTCCTGGAGAAGCTCCAGAACTGCGGTGTTCCTGAGGGGTACCCTGTCAGGTTAGAGTGCAGGGTGGTGGGAATGCCACCCCCTGTATTTTACTGGAAGAAGGATAACGAAACCATCCCCTCAAACAGAGAAAGGATGAGGTACTGCACCATCACACCCACGCTTCCAAGGTCCCGGGGGTGGGCCACTTGCACCAAGAAAAACTGTGTGATAACAAGTCGTGTTCTTTTTACTTAAGAATTATTTATTTCCTCATATAAAGCTTTAATGAACTGGCTTCACTGCAAGGCCTTGGTCAGAGCACAATATAGACACTGTCTGAGACAGTGCAATAGCCCATTTGGACTGTATGCCCAAAGGCACCTTGTTATCCAAGATGACACTGGTTATGCATTTTAGCAGCTTATTCTCCCTCTAAATGCATTTTCCCTTGGTTCAGTTCTAACTACAATGAATTCAAGCACAAAAGGGTTATAATTTGGGTCTGAATGCTCAGGAACACAGGATTTTAGAGTCTAGCATTTCATATACATAGCCTGCTCACAGACATAGGCAAGAATTTTGATCCAACGCTGACAATGCTCAGGTTCAGTTCTTCTGTTCAAAGACATCACTACTTTTTAGGTTTGGAAAAAGAAAAGTGATAAAAGAATATGCTTGACTGTAATTCACTTTTTTTTTTTAATTTCTATTTCTACATGGATCTGATTTTTAACGTTTTAATTGGCTCCCACTATTGCTTTGATACAGGCAGTGGCTCTCTGCTGTCAACTCCCACGGGCTACATTTTCCCATGCATAACCTGCATATTATCTGCACTGAAGACTGGCTCCGTAGCAGTACTCCTACACATGCACAGTGATCATGAGGGAAAGTTTATTTGATATTACCCCCCAGTGCAGCTTCCCTGACCCTTTCCAGACAGTCTGTTCAACTCTGCTCTTCCATGGCCTGCAGTCGTTATTCCTCAGCCTCTGTGCAGATTATCCACAGATTTATTTCAGGCACCGGTACTTATACAGGAAAGCTAAGCATATACGTGCAAACACTGTGGTTAATGTAAAATGCACAACTGCCTAAATGTCTCCTCTCCAGCTGCTCCAACAGAGGCTTTAGCAAACAAGCATTTGCTTCAGCTCAGCAGAGGAGCAGCTAAGGGAACTCTCATGATCTCATATCATGATATGGTTATACATGAGCTTCCATACTATGCCCCATTATTCTTATGTAAAGATTATTATGTGAAGATTACAAGCAAACAAAAGGCAAATATTTTTTCTCCATTTGTAGTAGGACTGCCTGAAACACAACAGAAACACACTTTTCCTCTGTGGTTTGATATTTCACTCCATTTCATAAGAAAACAAAATGTAAAATCTCTGAGCTTTCTGCAACCAAGAGCATTCCGAAATACTTACTTGCCAGTTCTTCCTTTCTGGGGAGGGAAATACTTGAGTTGATTAAAAGGAGCACAACCTAAGACCAGGGGAGCTGGTCCAGAGACCCCTTAGTACCTTTAACTGGAAATTACGTCCAGATAACTTTGAACTACTCAAGAGCAAAGGAAGATCTGCAAAAAATAAAGCAGGTTTCTTTCATTGTTTTTCCAAAACAATGTTTGAGATTTTGCCAGTAAAGCATTTTCTGATGGAAAAGGCTGCCACAAGAAAGTTTTGAACGACTCTAATTTCTTCCATTTTTTACTATTGTGAACATCACAACTTTGTAAAGACGTGATGGGTATTTTGTTAAGTCACCCTTCAATGACAGGAGTAGGAAAAAATATGGTAAAGCCCTGTAGCAGCTTTGCACAAGTCCAGCTCATTGGAATTCAATAAACAATTTGAGTATTAATGCAAAATGCACAGCAAAAACACAGCTTACATGATCACGCAATGCCTTTGCACAACTGAGAGGAGCAAGGTTTCAGCAACACAGATCCCTTGAAAAATACTAATCCCCAAACACTTGTTTTTCCAGCATGCACCAAGACACAACAGGATACGTCTGCCTTTTGATTCAGCCTGCCAGGAAAGCAGATGCTGGCTGGTACACCTTGTCTGCCAAAAACGAAGCCGGTATCGTCTCCTGCACTGCTAGACTCGACATATATGGTAGGTATGGGCTGACAAAGAAAACAAATCAATCACAATTGCATTTTCTTTGCCTGGTCCCAGCTCTTTCTCCTAACGCAGTGGCCAGTGCTATAGCACTGATCTGACATGGAAGAATAAGTTGTGCACTAGAGAGGGTCCTAGTAGATCCTTTCTTTCATGGGGTAAGTATGGTGCAAACTTTGCCTAATTAACAGAGAAACTAAGATGATATTTACTTATAGAATAAAATGGAGAAGATGTGCCACAAACTATTGCTGTACAGCCATATCTTTAAAAAAATATAGTTTTCAAGCTTTTAATTTTCATTTTAAAGAAACAACTCCCTGGAATAACCAGCAGTCACTGGCGCATCCCTGTCAGTTCTCTGCCACCTTGTGGTGATCCACACAATAGGCTGCAATATGGACAGTGAATCACAGAAGATCACAAAAATTGAAAACTAATTCCATAGTTCCTTCTGTATGTAGGACATGAATTTAATTGTCACATGAATGATGCAAGCTACAAAGAGGAGCAGGAAGGGAAATAAGAAATGTTTCCTAATTCTAGCCATATTTTCTCAAGAGCTTGTTAAGTCTTGTCCACCAAGAGAAGGAGGAATAACCTGTTTTATTTATACTATTTAGAAAGTTTTGGGGCTGGAGATTAAAGGTTGCTTCAATACTTTAGCTCCAAGTGCACAGAAAGAAAGGACAATAAACAGAGAATTGTCTGAAATAAAAAGGTACCAACAATTGCAAGGAAAAAAGAAAAAAAAAAAAAAACCCTTTTTCTAAACCAATCAAATATTTCCAAAAGTCTGTAGGTAAATTCAGCATAGAAAGGTAATACAGATTTACTATCCATGCAGAGTACTGCAGTATGAGTTTTTACTTTTTCATCTTAATTGCTGACAGGTATGTCCATCGAGTTTGGGTGCAGAACTGGAGATTTTGTATGAATAAATGCAGGCTAAGATAATATATGTTTGCCCTTCTAAGTTGTTTCAAGAATGACAACTGCTAAGTACCACGTAATAGATGACTATTATAACAATATTATAACAGTATTTGTTCACATGAAAACATAATGCATGTTAATTTAAATCAATAAATATGTTCACATTCTATAATTATTGATATAGTTATATTTCAGTAGGTTGAACAAAACTATGAATCATTTGTTACTAGCTGCATATAGGAGAGGATAAGCAAAATTGTAACTACTTGTTTTAAAAATTTCCCTAAGCTATGGGAATCAAATGCAAATCCAGTGAATGAGAATATTTGAAGGAATAGGTCCCTAAAGCAGGGGACAACAATATTTGGTTTTCTCCAGACATTGGAAGCCGCTTTTCAAGGCTGTGTGTATTGATTTGTGCCATTTCACTACTATCTTCATCAGTTTCTGTTTCTCTTGCTTCAGCTCAGTGGCACCGTCAAATTCCACAGCCGATAAAGCTCCGGGCTGGCAGCAGCCGGTACGCAAACCTTAGCGGTCAAGGACTTGACATTTTTTCTGCCTTCCCCACTACTGAAAGCCCAATGCTGTTCTCATCCCCATCTCGAAATGTAGTGGAAAGTGAAGAACTTTGAAAAAGAGTCGTTCCAGTGATACCTGCAGATATATTAGAACTGTGAAAAACATAAAAGAGGTACAAATCAAGATACTCAAGGTTTACAAGCAACTTGTTTGTAATAAGTGCAATGCTGCTGCAACTGTTGCATGTAACATACAAGACTTTTGCATAGTATTTTACTAAAGGGTGATTGTGGTACAGAGTGTTGTGCAATAAATTCAGTACTGTGTAGTTTGCTAAGAATTACATAGTAAACGGATATAGTTTTCAGCACTTAAAAGCCAGTACCACTTCTACTCTTGAATTTAAACTACTGTACCTGTAGCAAGCCACGTTAAGGATTGGTGATGTTTAGCTGGAATGCTGCCAGTGAAAACATTAACATTAAATACTAATAATCAGAAATAAGGGAAAACAACATGACTTTGAATGTAATTCTAAAAACAAGCCTGCTATTCAAAAAGCACAAGTAAAAGGGAAAAGATGGAATTCATTTTTATATATGACTATGCCAGCTAATCTTAGATTTGTTGAATTCAACACTAGATAAGTATAGCAATACTCGTAGGTACAGCTGTATACCCTATATATTTATATTTTTGTGTGTGTGTACTCCATGAACCGTGTACTCATGGTGTATTGATTCATAATGCAAGGCACAGGGCATGTGCATAGGACTCTAACGTAGGAAAGGAAACTTCCTGTTGTCTGAAGCACATTCTGTAGAGCCCATAGCTGAAGTTATTATTTTCCAAATGTGCTCCTTATTTTTCAATATAGTATAACGATTCTCTGCCTTTAAGCAAAAAGGATATCAAATTAGAGCAATTCCTCTCCTAATTTTTAACATGTCTAAAAGAAAAAGTGCATCTAGCTCATTTTTGAACTAAGTGAAATTATGATCTGGTGGAATAAATAATTTCATTATGAAATGATTACAAAATGATCGCAAATCTTTCTTCACTATTAAAACAGAAAAAAAACCAAAAAGCTATTAATTTCAGGTAGCTACATGCAGAAAGCTAAAAATCCTATTGTAACTAATAACAGCAGTAAATAAGGCCGTTTAATGAGGGTGTAACAGAGGGCACTAAGCAATGACACTTGGTAATTGTTTGAATATATTTACCATTTATGCAGCTGTATGAATAATTCCCAGCACTTAGAATCTGTGAATATATAATTTCCTTTATGTTTAAATTCTTGCTTTTATTTTGAATTTGTTTCCAAGCAGATTTTTTTATTGCTTCAAACATGGTTAGAGAATACAACAAAGTCCTGATCAGAATCACGGGGATGAAAGAAACACATTACCAGATACTTCACTTTTAGATCCTATTTGGACATTTTTGAAGTTAAAAGTATAACTGAAGTTATCAGAAATGAAGTGTAGATTTTGATCCTAAGTATTCAAAGCTGTGTATAAGTCTTTGGGCTTCACGCCTAGGCTTAGTCAAGCTATTTTGCTGCTTAGACCGCTGCTGTAGCCCTCTAGCCCGACTGCTTTGGGGATTAGACCAGATGAGCTCCTCAGGTTCCTTCTCACTGAATTAGGCTGTACTCCCCAAACTATTCCACCTTCCACTGCCTGTCAGAATATCCTTTGGAGATGAGCAAACTAAAGAAATCAAGGAAACACAAACTTGTCTGGATTCGGTTGGCTCGTGCTTTACTACACACTAGTAGCTCTGAAAGTAATCATACTGTCCAAGTTCTTTCCATAGTTGAGAAGACAGGAATAGCAATATGTTTACTATTGGCAAATATCTGGTTACTAGTACTGGACTCATCAGGATTGCTGACAGCAGTAGTGGTTCTCACATTTTACAGCATCAGACAGCACGCCCAAGGAACTCAGTACAAATTCCAATACAAAGTGTATCAAGGAAACAAGCAAACCGCATCACTTGGTCCTCTTCCAGCGATTTCAGGGGAATGTCTCCAGATTTACATCATTATAAACATCACTAGACAAGTTGATGGTTAAGTGGTACAACATCTTAAAAATACGTATATAGCTAATTCTTTGGAAATGGGGAAGAAAAAAAAAGAAGCCACCGGTTAAAGATTTCTAAAATATTGTATAAGAATCCTTAGTCATTTAAGATGAGGCTGGGCTGGGGACAGTGGGTCACCAAGATTTGGCAGCTGAAAGTGTCTCTTCAGTGTATTTACTAGCAAAAGGATGGGAAGTTTGCCTGTTACACCTCCCTATACAATGCAGACGTGCAGTTACTTGGAGTACATCTGATACAGACAAATCAGAATCTGATCCCAAATGAACGATAATTATTCATTTTGATTCTTGTTAACTGCTACAGAACATTTCTGCTCTGCATGCACTGAGCCTATAAAACAAATATACAAAGGAAGCTTGCCTGCATGGATGTAAATGGATGCCATTAATTAATAGCACTTATGTGCTCTTATCACAAATAAGACTTTGTAGAAAAGAGGCTAACTGGATGCTTTCCGATTCAGAAGTTTCCTGTGGCCCCCTCATCATAATTTTGCACATGACAGAACAGAGGCACAGTTTATTTTTAGAAATAGCAAAAAGACAATGTTTGTGTTGCAATTCTAGAAGGCAAAAGTGTTAACACCTTTGCTTTATGTTTGGCTCAGTCTGATGCAGGCCCAGACCTCAGCAGCACCATATAGCAACTTGCATTGACACCAACCAGTTCTTAATGCTACAAGGCTTAAATACATTAGTTTCTGGAAAATGATTCTGTATAAAATGATTACTAAAACATAAGGAAATATTTTAATTGTTAAATATTGGAGAAGTGATTCACAGTTAATTGCCTTACTATTTTCAATATAATGATGTTCACTCTGAGCCTTAAAATTCTGTTTTGTAATTTTTTCTTGATTAAAGTCAGTACTTTTTATTTTTTTGATCCAAAGTCCTTCTCAATGGGAAGAAAACCTTTAATGTCAGTTTTAAAGTAATTTAAGGGCATATGCATACAAAAGGAATATGAACCCCAACCAAACAAGAAAACGAGCACATGATTGTTCAGTGATGTATTTTCCCTCCATCTCACCTAAGCTAAATAAATGCTTCCGTGTTGTGTACAGGAGTGTGTCCTTGACATGTCTTCAAACAATTGTGGAAGTGTGGGGCAAAACCTGCGGTTTCCTCAGCACTTGGCTTTGACAACTGATTGAGTAAATAGAATCAGACCTTAGATCACATAGAAGAAAGCCCCAAAATCCTGTCAAGTCAGAAACATACACGCCATGCTTCTAGTGCTCCTGTGAAATCCATTTGGGATGCTTTTAAAGCAAATTCACTGAATATATTAACTGGGGACAGTTCTTAATGACATTTTTCCTCTAGTTTTGAAGCATGCACTCTTTTTCTGACCACCTCAGTGCCTCCATCCAAGTCTGAAAGAACAGGTTTCCTCAGGGTACCACAAAGGGAGTCACAGATTCCTAAGAGCAAAGTGCCTATTCGCAATGCATGTGCCAAGTTCTCAGCATCTTGCAGAATTAATCCCCAAGGTCTATCTGGGCACGTAGTGCTGCAGGTGGAGAGCAGCTGAACTGCACTGCAACTCCGAAATTCACGCAGGATCGGCCACCCCTCTGCTTATGGAGTTCACACAAGTGCTCTGGCACATCCCTTTCCTGGACTGGTATCAGAGCACTTGGACCTTTCTCTGCACTGAAGGGCACTGGACGCCTGTTGCTGGTGATTTATTTTTTCAACCCTCACCTGCATATCCAATTCCGGACAAGTGAAAATTGAATGAGGGCCAATCAAATACACAAACCACACTGTATTTTGTTCTTCCCCTTATGTGTTCTCAGTTAAATGATTCAGCATATTCCTTGTAAGAGGGGCCATCATTAGACTACAGAGTTTTGTTTTTTTTTTTTTTTAAGAGTAGCAGATGTAAAAGTCACACTTGAAGGAAATTGAACGTCGTAGTCCTTATGTAGAGGAGAATGGGGCGAGGGGAATTACGTGTCCCCATGACACTTGCTGGTACTGGTTTTGCTTGCCCAATTTACAGTGTTTCTCGACTCCTACATGCCTTGATTTTTTTAATGCACTTCTGTTGCTGGGTGAAAGACAACATTCTTAAAGCTATGTTACCTCAGCTATTGCATGAGTAGCTCCTTTATGATTTATCCCTTCTGCTGGGCAGCATCAAGCTCCTTTATTAATGCCTTTAGACTTCAAATCTACTACAGCAATAAAGAACCTTTTACTGCATAATACAAAGATGCCTTTAGCAGGTATCTGACATATAGTTTTGTGAAGAAATGGAAAACAATACTGAAGCCATCACTTTGGAATTGTGAAATAACTGATTCTGCATCCCAGAGAGCAGGAAGCCATTCAGATACATGCCCCTTACTCTTTGCAGCTTATATAAGAAGGCATTTTAAGCAATTTCTGTAAAGGTTAAGATATATTTTGCATGCTAATTTCTGTACAAATTAAAACGGAACTACAAACTACTGAACTACACACAGTATTAAGTATTCTTTGGTAGAAAATATGTTTAAATATTAAACATGGATTTCGCTTTTTATTTAAATATTATACATGGGGTTTTTAAGCACTGTTTTCCTGAAGTTTAGCAGAAGTTACAGAACATAAAGCATTTTTTTAAAGTGTCCAAGCAGTGGCTGAAATCAATGTTTGTTACTACAAATCTCTGTAGAGGAAACATTGGACTGTTTCTTCAATGAATAAATGTTTCTTTATTCTCACTGCATTTTTCCCCTGAGTCTTTTACAGTGATATCAGAGAAAATTAATGTTGCTAACATGTCATAGAGAACAGCTATAGTTGTTTAAAAGAGTACATTATTGTTGGGTATTAAAAATCTAGATAAATTCCACTACCGAATTACAGAAAACTGTATTCCTATTGTTTCACCTAAGAAGCTGGAAACTTATGTGTACAGGTACTCATTATCTTAAGGCAGAAGCATGTTTTGCAAAATGAGAGATTTGGTTTAAAATCATGTTTTTAAATTTGTACAATCATACCACAGCAGTTCACTTCCACACAGATTTTACCAGGGTAATTCTTCTTAATAAAGTATAGAAAACTTGTCTAAATATTCAAAAAACCTAACAACACTCACCCTTACCCATGCGATGAAGTTGCAGTGTAATTAACTTTAAAAGACTACAAGTAAGGGTAGCAACATTTTTACTTTGCATGCTTTATATAACAACAGCATTTAGGAATCCCAGGCAAGAATTGTGCTTTGCCCTGTACATGTACATGAAACAGACTTTGCCCTAACACTTCACAAATTCCAAGAATAAAAAAACAGAAGCCTTAAAAAACAGGAATGAATTCAGGTTATAAGACATGCTAATATACAACCTCTGATTATCTCAATTATTAGACAACAGAGGCTTTTCCTTCCTCCCACCTATTTTAGAACTGTGCTACCCTAATTCCTTTTCTCACACATTGACAATCACAAAGTGATGCCTTGTTTCTGTTCCTAAATAATTCTGATTGTCTTGAGAAACAGGGTTCAAAGAACTACAGAAAAACAGTAACTACAGCTGCTTCAAGAATAAACCCAGGAATGTAGTTTGAACCTATTAGAAGAAGAAAGGTAGATTTCCCACAAAGCTCATTAGAATTTCAACAGTGAAGCATACGCGCAATAAATATTTCATGAAACAAGCACTTCTTATCCTCAACATTTTCACATTAATGTGGTTGTAGAATTACTCTGTCCTGATATTAAAGACAGAAGGACCTCAGCTTTGCACTGCATCACTGAGGAAAAAAAAAAAAAAGTCTTGGAGTGATCAAAATTCAGTCCCTAATGAAATAATGAGCTCAGCTTTTAGGCTTTTACTTAATTTGCAGCCCTAGCAGAAGCAAAAGTTACTTGGTGGGAAGTGGTTTCAAGAGCCCATGGTGTCCCATCCAGTACAGAACCAGGGTCACTGCTATTATCTAAAAGGCATTCAACAATCGATGTGGAACAAATATTCAAGAGTGACAGCCACACTTGAGATAAATACTTGAGTCTACATTTCATAAAACATCACTAAAATATTTGTAAAGGAGAAACAAGCAAAAAACCCAATTATTTCCTGAATAGTCATTGAACTTGCAAAGTCCAATCTGAAAGTCCAAACCTGTGTAGGGAATATTTGATCTTCACATTGCCTTCAGAAAATATTAATGTTTAAACATCCTCCCATCGCCAAAACAGTGAGATCCAAAAAGCTCTGACACATAATCTCATACTGCCCACAGCCTTTGCCCCTAGACCAGGATGCCTAGTACTGATGCTGCTCTGCTAATTGTTATCTGTAGATTGATTCCAGCATGGTCATCCAGAGCAGCGAAACATTTTAACTCCCACTAGCTCAGCCAGTCCAAGAGGATGGGGCAGTTCATCTTACCATATTTTTGCAGAGCAGGGCTGGGCTATTCCACAATGTGTTAACCTGTCTACTGCACTGAAGCCCACCCTAAGACTTCACTTTAAATTCCTGGTAACTCTTGGTAATATAACCATAGGTTTTTCGCTCATTATGTGAACTTATTATCATTTACTCATTCGGTGCATAGCAATCATTTATATGACACACAATTAATTTTATGTTTAACAAAAAGCCTTAACTTTACCATGCAATGGACAAGAACTAACTCTGCTCTCTCTATGAAGGCTTCTGTAACGAAATCAGGGAGTGCTTCCACCTTCCACGCACAGAGGCAGAGGACACTCCCTATATGCCAATAAAGTAATAATATAAAATCATAGTCCATTTAGAGAGACAGCAACATTAAAAAGGTGACAATAACATTGCTTAAAAAAGATAGCTGCTCACACGATACCACGACTTTCTGTGCCTCTAAAATATGAGTTTAACCTCAACATGAGTACCTGTTCCAGTATCTTTCGTCCCAGGAATAGCCCCATTCCTGACTTAGGAAATGCACTAGTCTGCAGGACACTGACTGAGGGCAAAACATCAAGACAGCTTCTGAGACAAGATGGATAATAATGTCTGGGTTTTGTACATAACTCCTCTGGCAGCAGAGCCCCTCTCCCCCAAACCAGAGCTTACTTCCTACTGAGGCTTTTGCTTTTTCACCGAAGCCTGCCTAACTACTGAAAATAACTCTTATTAAGGATATTCCTAAGAAAGCAGAATATGAGACATGGCAGGAGGCAGCAGGGAAGCTGCCAGCCATCCCTGCTGGAAATGGCCGCTGGCAGCTGCTGGGGAGCGCAGCTCCCATCCTGCCACTTGCACTCGTTCCTGCGACGGCAACAGCAGCAGCCCCGGCGTTCACGGCCGCTTCGCCCTGGACAAACACACCTGCTTTCTCCCCAGCTGTCCTGCTCCCGCTCCCTCGGCTGCCTCACCAGCTCCTGCCTGCTCTGCCCACAGCAAAAGAAACAAACAGAAGCCCAGGGTAGCGCCACGGTTGACCTGGCCTCCTGCTTTGCAGAAATGCTTTCTCATGCCTGGGCCAAACACCGTCTTCTCTCAGTTTGGAGCATACACAAGACATACCTCCTACTCTCACTGACTAGCAAGAAACATTTAGTGTTTTTTTTTTTGGCGGGGTGGAGGGTGTGGGGGGGTGGTACATAACATTGCCCAGACTGTAACGGCAGTAAGTATAACATTCAGAGCAGGAAAGCCACCAACAATCTACTCCCAGAGGAGAGACTACATGTATTTAGTAACAACATTTCACAGAAAACACTTTATTTATGATTTACAAAATCTATTATTGTTTCCAGATAACAAAAAAAAAAGAATTAAAAAACCCCAAGCATTGCTAGTAAAGCCTACAAAACCCTAAAAGCATAGACTGTTTTCACACCAGCAGTCTTATTTACAGCACGTAATTACACTTGCTTACACAGCTATCGAAAATAACAGCGCTCTGTACATGACTTGAGATTAGCTCTGTTTTGAGCATACAAGAGATACCATAAATTGGATTAAAACAAACCTACACAATTTTGCCTGGAACCCATACGTCAAACTTACAAAGTTTAAGAAAGCTGGTTCTCTGAGGATTAGAACTCCAATACGCTATAAAACTTTATTCCATGGGAGCCATTAATACGAAAACAAAACAAAACACAACCTTAAAGCTCACATAAAAGTGACACAAAAGTAAAGAACTATGCGGAATGAAATCCAAAACTGGTATTATTCCATGCAGTTATGTCACAGATCAAGCCAGTCTATGATTTGTAAAATATTATCCTGACTCGTCATATTAAAAAAAAAAAAAAAAAGCATTATTTTAATAAAAGAGAAATCAACTATGAAAGAATTGTCAGAAATATTCGACATTAAGAGTCTGTGTTTTCTGTCAGTCAAAACAAATACATTCAACCTCCTTAAATGCCTACTGATTTAAGGTTTTCAACACAATTTTTTTTTCTGTCAAATCATGATAAGATGTAAACAAGCATGAGCTTTTATAATGCCAGTATTACCTTATTCAAGCAGATTAATTCTTTCCAATTATTAATTTACACATCTGGCCTGCTGATTATATATAATTTGTAATAAATTCTAATTAGCTATTTGAAAGTGTTCAGGGTGATAGCTGAAAAACTGTGCATAAGAATCAGCGTCTGGCGCCACTTTTTGCCCCATATACTGGTGGTAGCTCTCGGGATGAAAGTGTTCCCGGTGAAGATGAATCCACTCTCTCTCAGTGCTGTATCTTTCTGCTTCGGCAAGTATTCTAGTAAGAGCCATGATATAACTTAGAGCCATCTGCAGGGTCTCATACTTGGACAGTTTCTTATCTTGACCCCACTGCGGCACTACCTTTCTCAAGCGGTCAAAGGCTGTGTTCAGTCCTTGCATCCGTCTTCTCTCCCTGGCGTTTGCAGCCAGTCTTCTCTTGGCAGCGTTCTCCATCCGCTCCGAACCGCATTTCACGACACTCCTGCACTGGAGGTCTGACTCTAACCCTGAATCCAAATGACTGGATTTGCAGGTTTTCATATTCGATGCAGTTTGAGTTGCACACACACAGATCACTTCTTAAAAATGAAATATGTAAAGAGTGGTAGGGAAAGCAATTCTACGAATAGCTGCGTCCCTCTCAATTTTCTTTCAAGATATCAGATTGGAACAATTTCATAACATCTTGTGGGGAAAAAAAAAAAAGTTAAAAAAGTTCTGTTTTCTGCAGTTGTCTGAAAATTGCTTTTTATTGTTTAATAAAAGAATAAGCAGTTTGCAATGTCTGATGCTTTCCTTCTTTTTGTTTCTTTAGCCTCAGAGAAAATAGTGAAATTTCCGTCCTCAAAATGTCAATTTCTGAAGAAAAAGGGTCCATTTAATCAAAAAAAAAAAAAAATTAATGGATTAAAAACACACCATTTCCAATGGTTATTTCAAATGAAAGAAGTTCTGATTCAGCCTAGGAGGAAGTGTTTTGAAAAGATAAACTGTTGCAATCCAAAGTTATAACATGGCGAGAGAAAGCAAACCCCCTCTCGTCTTGGTCCCAGTGGCCGGCAGTGACTGCGTCCTGTGGACAAGGAGCGGCTTTATAGGAGCTGTGGAGGCTAAAACAGGTGGTAGCAGGTGGGCGGGCGGCGCTTTGCTTCCATCCCAGTACCTTCCCACCCTGGGAACGACATGGGGGAGGAAAGAGGAAAAAAAAAAAAAGAAAAAAAGACCAGTAAAAACCGAACATTAGAGCCTTCATCTGTTGAGAAGTCTTCCAAAGCCATTCTGTCCAACCCTAACAACTTGCCATCTGGAGTAGTGTCTGGCTGGCCCCACAAGACTCGCGTAGTTAAGCAAAAGATCCTTTCAATGGGTAATCTGTTGCAACTGAGGGAAAAAAAAAAAAAAAACTCCCCCTCTGTGCACTATATTATTTTTGTATTCAAAATCTGAAGATTCTAGTTAGATAGTATTGCGTAGAAAAAATAATTATTATAAAGACATAGATGAGAATTAGCTTAATGCTATAGCAGAGCACACTACTGTTTCAGACTATACAATAGTGAAATGAGCAGCAGCATTAGAAATCCTTTAGGACTCACAATTTTAATGTGATATATATGATATTGCAGAGAGTAGCGCCTTGAGAAAAAAAAAAAAAGGAGATTATATGTTTACATGTCAGGAAAATCCTGTCTGATGAAGAGAATATTTGAAATATTTCTGAACAGTAAAAACATACCTGTAGATCTAATAACGTAATGTAAAATCACTTGAGTTATACAAAAGAACATATACATACAGCCTTAAAACTGGCCATTTTAAAACACTCTATTTGTGAAAATGTTTACATACAGAGTATATGTGTATATTTACATAAAATAAAAAATATATATTTTTAGAAATATCCCTGATTAAGTAATGAGAATAAAAGATGATGTGATAATAAGCTTAAGATAAGCATTAAAAGATCAAGGCAATAAGAGAGATCATGTCTGCTGCCACTTCTCATTGACAGAGATGCACCAGGCTCACACTTAACCACCCAAACATTCTTTTCTCACTATACTCCTAGAAGACTATTATCCACAGAAATGTGCAAGGAAACATCATATGATTATTCTACAAGATACACAAAAGGTAAAAAAAAAAAAAAAAAAAAAAAAAAAAATCTGCCACACGGTGATTTATTATCTGTATTGATTTCAAACTTAATTAAATTGTTACCAGCATTCATAAATTAGTAATTTTTTTCATGAGGGACTGAATACTGTATATTTATTTAGAACTATAGCTCAATTGTTTTCATTATGACTCCAAAACTTGGTCTAGTTGTAAACAGCTGATTAATCCTTAGCAGAAGCAATGACAATGAAAGGAGGCTGAATAATCCAAAAACAATAGGATGCAATTGAACACTAATGGACCCCCGTACAACAGATGTTGAACGTAGGCTGTTACGCCCAGTTGCTCTGCTCTTAATATTCTGAATCCTAATGCTCTTGAACAGAGATGATAGCTGGGGTAGGGAGTCTACATTATTCCATTATCAAAATGTATGCCCCATCTTCAATATTTAAAGTACAACTTCGCCACATTTCATTATGGTGCTCAACATACTTATCCGTGTGCACTGACCTGTTCTCCCAAACATAAAGAACTGCTATCCTGCATGAAAATGCTACTTTCTTAATTACAATTTCAGATTATTTTTGTGTGTGAGAGTTGAAACAGCACCTTTCAGAAAACCGCATCACCATATGTTTTTCACAGAGCAGCAGCAATTAGAACTCCAGAGACTTTCGTTTCTGAAGATACTTCATGGGAAGCATTGCATGTGTAGCAGACAGAGAAAAGAAAAACATATATATATATATATACACATACATTTTATATATATACACACACACACACCCGTGATCTTTGTACTATCATTAGATATTACTAGAGCGTATTTTAGAGTTACAGCTTATTCTGCACAAATAAAATGTTAAGTATGTGCTCTTCGAAAAGGACTCTCCAGGGCTTTCTAATATAAAACCGAACACTAAAATTAAAGGTGTCTTGTAAGTTAATAAATATCATGCACAGAATCGCATTCTCTTGAGACAGTCATTACTCAATTCAGCTAATAAATCACTCTTAATGTTAAAATAGCACTGTCAATTTTATAACAGAATATGAAAAGTGTCCCTTCAATATATTATATGGTACAATACCATATTTCATTTATCAGCAATTTTCCTCCCTATTTCTAAATTAATGTATTATGCCAATATGAATTATAATAAAGCCTTCAGCTACATTGAATATCACAGCTCCCAAGAACTATTTCACTCCATTAATGAATAATAGGATAGCACACGACAAGGCTTTTAATTTTCTGATCGATTCATCATCATTACGATGCTCTGAGCAATACACTGATATAATCTCAAGAGACAGGCTAAGATTTTAGACCTCTTACTGCACAAGTGGTAGTTGCACCTAAAATGATCTACTATCATATCACAAGATAAGGAACAAAATCTAGATTAATAATATGATTTATAGCTTAAAGGTCAGGATAAAAATTGCTCCTTAGTAGAAGAAAATGCCTGTTCTTCACATGAATTCACTTCCTTATTGAAGCTTCTACTTTTTGGTAGATAAACATATTTAGTATTTGTGCATACAATTCTTCAGGCTTGATAATGTACTAAAGAAAAAAAAAACACTTAACCCTTATCTGGAAAAGCTGTCCAATTTTTCACATAAAAGAGTATCTTATCCACAGCAATAAGTTCATTTGTGCAGCATACTAGTCATATGAAAATGAGTTATTTCAAGCTAGAAAATAAACAGCTACATTGCTCAGTAAATAACAGAAAGGGTATCTGTGAAGTTTGCCCAGATTTCCTTCACCCGGTTTGATTTCACCTGTATTTCATCTTACCTCAGGTACTGCTTATGTAATCTTATTTCCTTCTCCATTTATTTTTAATCATTTCTTCTATGCTTTAATCACTTGAAATAAGTTTTTACAAGTTTGATTTTCCAAGGAGTATTAACATATCCTAGTGTGACAAACAATGCTCATTCTTTTTAAAGACCCCAACTTACACTTTCCCCATCTTTAGTGTAGATCAGTCATTTGTAAAGAATTTCCCCTTTAATAACATTTCAAGCCAGAACAACCATTATAATAATCAGGACTTTATATAAAAATATATTAACTAGTACCTACCAGATAATAACTCACATGCCCAACACCCTTTAGGAAGGTAAGTCAGTACCTTCCCACTTGTATTAGCAGGGAAAACACAGTATGACTACTTTTGTGGTGGAGGGGCTGTGGCCAAACACCAATTTTTAAAGCAATTGAGAGGAAAGTAACATGTCTGGTTAGAATCTAATTCCTCAACACTCTCTCTCCTGTAGTTAAACTAGAAATAACATATATGAATAATATATCAAAACAACCTTACCTCTTCCCCCTAGGCAAGGCTTACTTTCTACATCATTTTTGATAGATCCTTTCCAAAAAACGCGTCAGGACTTCCCCCCAAGAAAGCTTATACTAAGCAGAGCTCAAAGACATACCGTATGCTGCTTAATTAACAGCAGGTGAGTAACTACCAAAATATGACTGTCCTTGAGGGCCCAATTGCTAGTAATATTTGACTCAGCTCATGAGACAGACTAGAAGTGAGTGCTGTGGGAATAACCTATTCTTCTTCCTTCGTTATCTGCATTCTTGTAAATCAGGCACAGGTATAGGACAATTAACAAACGTAACAATTCACAGATGAATGCTGAATCCTGAACTGAAGGGAAACTGAGACACTGACTCTTACAAGAATTCCAACAGTTACCTACAGCAGTAGAATGAATGATTTTGTCTAGTGAATCTGAACATCATACTGAGTATCTTATTCTGTGGAGGTTTTACAACATTTCACTTGCCTTAAACGTTCTCTGGGTAAACTTGTCTTTCTAATAGTTCAACAAGCCAAAGTCTATCAGCCACACTTAAGGGCCTTCTTACCATACTACCCTCTCACTATTCCTTCTTCTCCAGTTACCACTTTCACCCCATCAGTCATTCCTTTCTTGTTCCTTATGATCTTTCTCAAGAGACTTTCTCCCAGGCGAGACTCATAAAATGTAAATCCTGTACAGTACAATCATTCAGTATAACTTTATTTTAAAGCATGCTTCTACAACAGATTAAAAAACAGCTAAAAAGATGAATAATGAAAAAGAGCTCATTTTGTCATAGTACTAGAGGAAATTGTTTTGAACCTTAGACTACCGAAGCCAACAAAAAGCAGTTTGTTTAAGATAATTAAGATAATTACAAAGCTTGGACATTTTTTGAGTGCTTGACATCATTCAGCTTTTGGTGTGCTTCAAATAAAGTATCTATAAATGTCGGTTCCAACTGCAAGTGTTCAGCAATTCGCAAAAGCTGCCCGGAAGTTTTCCACAAAGGGAGCCTGTAAGAGCTACACATATATATTGGGACATATTTTACCAGCTGGTTTGACTATATTTCCTCACAGGGAAAGAATACATAGCCTCAGGACTTTTGTATAGCCTCAGTCCCAGGTTCTGCAGGGAGCACTTCCCTAGGGATTATTTATCTCTTGGTTCTCACTACCCTCTGTTAGTCGCACCACACCCTAACTTTTCCAGTAGTTTCTCATCCACTTTTCACCCTGCCCCTTTCTCACACATGTGCATCACAGTCACCTCTGCATATATAAAGGAATCTTTTGAGATTACAGGCAGATAAATTCTCATGCTTTACCTCCCATGCCCACTGCCCTGCAAACATGGTCTTTCTAACCTCAAGCCAAAGTGGTTTGTTCCAAATGGGTTCTGCTGAAATAGTAGCAGTAAAAACCTAACACTTCATGAACCAACATACATAAATCTATTTTCAAAAGTATAATAAAACTTAAACAAAAAGTCCTTTAAAAAAGGTCAGACAGTCTAAAGCAACAAAGTTAATGCAATTTAGGATGTCATCTCGTCTCTGCTGAAGGTGTGAGTTGATTTTACATCTTATCTGCTGGAAATCTACATTTCAGCCAAAGAGGTAGCTCTACTCTTTTCCCTGTTTGCTTCCTCCCAAACCCTGGCAAGGCTGATGATCTTGCAGCCATAGGGCGAGTCAGTTCCCCAGGCTGACCTATTGAATAAACATTTTTAGGTGGTGCTATAGTTTTCCATCATATCAGCTTGCTGAATTAACTGACAACCACAGGATTACTTGGCTCAGTGCAAAGGAAGTGCCAATACCATGTGGCTATAGAAAAGGAGTGACAGAGCACAGAATGTGGGAGCACGCATCTCAGCATACACTGTATAGTTACATAGATTAGGTGTCGTATAAACCACAGTGTGACATACAATAATTGGCTATGGATGTCATTTTATTCTGTAGAATTAAAGTAAAGCAGATCAGTTTGTCAGTTGGATCGACTACATTTTACTAAACTCTCCAAAAAAAATCAAAGACAGATATCTAGATAAAAAAAACTCCAACTGATTGCTTTAATAAACTATATAAAAGGAAAGAGTCTTATAAAGAGCATGAAAGGATAATGCAAGAGTAGAATATTCAGCCAATTGGAGGCATGGAATGGATTTATCAAAGCAGCAGTTAAACCAGAATGGATTCTTCAGTGTGGAAAAGATGGTTTAGAGCATAGTCAGGCTCTGCAGCTTCTTTCTGCTACCTCTCCCCTCTCTCCCCGCTTCCCCCTGGCTACCCTCCCACACGGCACATTGTCATGCTTACATACAGTGAGTTACCCAACTCTCAAATGCAGCAGAGATATTTGTCAAGGGTTGGTTTTCTGCTGGGTTTGGAAGGTGAATCAGCTCAGCACGTGGTCAGTCAAACTGATCTGCATAGGTGCATAGAGGGGACCACCTGCCTGGCAGCAGTAAGTGTGTGAGAGGGGCATGATCTTCCCTCTGCGGCTGCACAAAACTAACAGATTTAGTCTGAAGTGTGTAATGGAGCACTCATATACATAATACATGACTGTTATATTATCCTTTAATTTCTACCTGACATAAAATGACTATACCATCTGCATCATAAGAATCATGCTAATGCTTTTGGAAACAAATTAATTGCTGCTTTGCAAATAACTTGTCCTAAGTTAGCATTGATTTTTTGTTAGGCAAAGAATACCAAGACAATTCATAAGTTAGCTTTTAAAATGGATATTTTCTTTAGAATTCAGAACAATCACTGTAAAAATTCTTAAACTTAGAGACTAAGCAGGCACCTCTACCTGTACCTATACAACAAGTACCTATAAAAGTTTTACAATTTGCAACCTACCTCTCTCAATATATGCTAAGAATTCTTATGTAAGAAAACATAAGTGAGTTAAAGTATGAAAATGACTATTGAAAATTTTGAAAATATATTTAGAAAAGGATCTATAAAGTGGAAAAATATGGGGAATGGTCCTTTTCTGTGGAGCAGCCAACAGTATGAGAAAGGGGCTCAGTAAGGAATAAAATATAAAGATTTACATCATAATTCTGTAAAGACCTGTGTATATTTCATTTTATGCTGTAAGTACTCCCAGTAAAGTCAACGGCTCTTTGCTTGCCATATTTAAGATAAACATGATGATTTGCAATATCAGGGAGAGAGCAAAGCAAAAAATAAGAGGTAGAACAAGAAGGCCCCAAAATTACATAGCAGGCAAGAACAGAAAGTAAAAGTAATAGGAAGAAGAAAAATAAGCAGAGGATTAAGCTGGGGTCAGCTACACCAGTTTGCTAGGATCCAGTGCCTATAAAATTAAGATTAAAATTTTTTTTTTCTTTTCAAATCCTTCAGCTCACTATGTTTTCACAGGAAGAAGAGTATGTAATGTGCATTGAAAATGAAACTGCAGTTGCATATCTGGTGCTTAGTCAATATGGAAGAAAACCCTCAAAACTCCGTATTTTGCAAATTGTAATGCAACAATAAATGCTGGCTGCCCAAAACAAAATCGTGACTAGATTTGGCAATATAATCTATTGACTGGAAATAAAAAAAGCAGTAATAGAGGTTGATGTCATATAACGTTTTTTGTTCCTTAGAGATATATATTTTTATACACATATATATATATTTAGTTCAGGAGGAGTTATTTTCTTGTGCAAATAGGCATAAAATTACTACCCACTGCCCTGCTTCTCATTGATTTCCACTTGGCACAGTTTGCCAGATGCTGTTTGGTCTAAGTGTTGCCTTGACCTCCACTAGTGACGCTGGCCCCTTTTTGCTTTGTTGCACAGTATTTTCCCAGCAGGGAGGTCCTAGCCCTCTAATAGTTGCTGTTGCAACTTTTGCTACAGGCTTACAGGTTACCCATATGTTGTAGTAGAGGGGCCAGCCTGACTGGAATTAACTCAGAAAGTGGCGTCCAGCATTGTGGCTGGAGCTGGCCCAGAGGAGATTATAAATGCCCCAAAACTAATTAAATATTTTATCTCCTGCTGGTAAACAAAAGCGAATGAGGGCAAAAATATGAAATGCCTGATTTAACTAAGATCTGTAAGTAGCTTGACAAAGGCACCCCTGAAGCCAGTGATGCATGATTTAAAAGCCCCTAATGGTCAAAGCTGTTACATAAATGAGACTTTTGTTTATTATCCCTAGATTCTTGGACCTGCAAAGTGTTGCATAAATGTACTTACCAGCAGTTTTCACATCGGCATTTCTGGGATAAGTCAATGCAGTCCAGATATTTATTTGGAAGTATTCTTAACTTTCATTTCTGCACTAAAAAATAAAAATAAATATGACCATTCAAATACACACATATATATGAGAAGTTATAATATTTTCAGTAATATCTCCAATTACCTGGACTATTAAATAGTCTTTCTTAAAACTAAGACTGAAGAATATTGTTATTTAATAATATATCTTTTAAGTTTATTAGATGACTTGCTCAATGAGGCAAAACTATTTTTAAAATCAGCTAAATCATGTAAATTATGGATTGAATGCATTTTATATATATATATATATATATTCCTTGATATAATGTACTCATTTTTGTAAATTAACTCCCCATGGAATTTTAAATATTTTATTTCCATAAAGAAGTTTGTATTTTAAAATATGCTACTCAGCAGACTGAAATTCTGTTTTCAAAATCACCCAGATATTTTATGAATATGTTTCTGAATGTTAGCTGAGGAACTGTCCTATAAAAATCCTGCTGGTAGTGAAAATGAGACTACTAATTACAAGTTCTATATTTTACATATATGCTAATTTTACACACACACTTAATCTCACATGTTTATGTAATCATACATGTTTATATAATGGGACTAACCAAGCATGTAAATTTAAAAATAGCTCCAAGTTTTGGTGGTCCAGTACCTCAATTCATGCTCTTAGTGTGAACTACACAGTGACTTGTCTAATAAAAGAAGAGCATTAGCCTTTCCGGAAAGGCATTTGTTAAATTTATTTTCCAAAAGTATATTTTTAATTACTTTTGAAAACAGAATACAATCAGGAGTTCTTGCTGAAAATCTGAAAGATGTAATGGATTAAAAATATGAGTAAAAGGGAGAAGTAAATGAAAATTAATGTGTACACACACACACCCCACTTCATTTTTATGGTACTTTACCATTACATTTTGACTTTATAATTACACTGTTATGCAAATTAAGTAACCCGCACTCAGTTTAAGTAAAAGTTTACACTGGTAACTGTAAAGGCTGGTGGTGTTGTAATTAAAACTTTCCAAATTAACTAGGAACTTCTGTAGCTTGATTGCTTTGCATCTTGCCATCGACAGACAGGCGCACATGTACACACGCATATGACACATCTGCTCCTTTGTCCAAGTGGACAGCAGGACGCCACAGAGGTTTCGCCATCAAAAGAAATGCAATTCCGCAAGATTAACATGTTCATGTTAGGCACAGGACAACATTTGATGTATCAGATTTTCAAATCTCCCAAGGGGACATTGACAAACTATAACGAATTAGAAGTGACAGATATATTCTAAAAGCTACCAGTAATTCTGGCTGTGAATAAAGACACACTTAATGTAGTGATTGGTCATAGATAATGTGGATTTAGAATGCACAATGGATAGTGTTTCCCATTAGGTACGAGAGAATGAAAATTAACAAAAGGTGAACAGAATAAAAGCAGAAATTTATCTCATCCAATACGTGTGTATATATATATATATATATACGTGTGTATATATATATATATATATATATATATGTATATAAGGGGACCAAATCCTTCATATCAGAAAGCTTGTTTATTTGTTTGGAATATTTTTTTCCATGAAGTTATCTGCTTCTTTTCAAGGGGTATTACTTAGAAATACTAAAAATCTAAAAAGACATTCTAACAGATTTTAGTGGAATCTTCTCCTGAATAATCCAATTTGAGGATGAGAATTTTTTCCACCTCAATTAATATCAAAGTTGAAATTTCAAATAAAAGGCTTTTCTAACAGCAATATATTCAGTTACTTCTGTTGAACAGGCCTATTTTAAAATATCCAAAATAAATGACACGATCTTATATATATTTTGGTTGGTATCATTAACTACACACAGCTCACTTCCTAATACAAAAAATGCAGTACTGTAGCTATATTTCTAATGCAGCTGGTAATATACCCTTGAAAAGCAAAAAGGTACTTTGTTTTTCTTTATAACTGAAGAGTCTCCGAGCACGGTAATAACTACATTTCTGTATTTCAGATTAATTGAAAAGTGTTCATTGAATTAAAATACTACCACCTTAGAGTCAAACACCAGGAAAACTTCCAGCCCAAATTATATAGTACCATTATATAGTTCTCTGCATATGAGAAGATTTGTCTGAGTTACGAAAAGACCAGTACAATTAGTCTCAGGCTCTGTAAGAGGAGTAAGATGCCTGCAAACAGGTGAGGAAAATGAATACGCTAAGCTTATCATCTCTTCCAGTTTTTCTTGGCTGGAAGGAAGGCTACTCACATAATGAATTTGTACTGCACCAGTCTAAGGGTCACGATTTCACCTTGTTTTTATCCGTCTTGCAACCCTAGGGCATAGTGTAATTTACCCAGACTCTCAGGTATCAGGGAAACCTAGCAGAGATCATGTCCGCTGAAGCACTGTATTCTTTAGTTCTCTTCCTGGGACTGTGTGACTGTAACACCTCTTAGTCATAGCCTGTGCTTGATGACACAACTGAACCTTTTGTTTAGAATTTTTAGAGGAAACTAAAAGTGCCGATTAATTGGTATTCTATCTGGGACTAATTCAAAGGCGTCTTGTAGTACCCTGGGATATGGTGTGCTCTGCTTTGGAGAGAATCAATCAGTCCAAGATTGATGATGAGGTGTTGAGGTCAGGCTTGCAAATACAGAACCATCTGCAGAGTCTCCAGGGTTGGTACCTGCAGCAGAGTAATTTACAGGAGCAGGTGTTTGCTTTTAATCTACGTTTTTTTCTGCTGAAATTGTAACTTTATTGAGAAAATGCCTGCAGTTTGTTGTTAAATGAGTACTTTGTCTATTGCTGTTATTAGATGTAAACTGCTGAAAGGCTTCTGAAAGCTGTAGTAAGCATGCTGATTAAAGACAAAGGTAAGAATAGAGGCTGTGATGCTAACTACATAAATCAATAATAAACATCTCCAGAAAACTGCTGCAAATAAGCACATTGATTAAGTGTAAAAGTTCAGAAAGCTGTTTATAAAGTGAACAATTTGGTTCAGAAAGGGGACATTTCTTTATGAATATGATTGACTGAAATCATCAAGATTATTATTTATTCCCTCTACAGCGATAAATATTTTCAGAAAAAGGAGGCTTTCTGAAACCAAAATAAATGCAAGAATGCCAGGTGGAATTTCCCACCTGAGTTGAGTTTGTCAGGACGGACACTCAGATAAGTCTTCTTTGCTTTGGATCCAAAGCATAATGAAAGGTTAGCAGAGGTTACATTTGGATTCACGTTCAGATTCCCAACTTCCTTACATTGCAGACTCCAGTTTTGCCTTGCTGATTTCAATCTGACACCCAGATCATGTAAATTCTTACAGGAAAGGAAAATCAACTAGTAGGAAAAGGAATTTCATCTTACAGTGCCTACAGATTCCAATGTCTCTACACAGCCATTACACATCCTCACCTCGCAGTCCTACTTTCTCCATCTCTTGTGCATGCCTTCCTCTTTACCACTCTAGAAATATTCTTGAGACTTTCTCTTGGGTTTGCTCAATGTATTGAATCCACCCTGCAGTTTTTTATAGGCCAAACCTTACTTACAGAAGAGAGAGACTAGAGGAAGGCATGTCAAAAAAGACTACAGAGCATTGAAAGTGGATAAAACTAATTTGTATACTTGTATACATGGAGTTAAAACCAGCAACGCCCTTTCTTTGCCAAACAGTAAGGCAAAAACACAATGGCTGAGTGAATCACTAAAGAAATCAATACAAACATTTCTGAATTTAATTCTTTTTTTTTTATAGTTTTAGTTATTAAGACCAAAATAAAGGTCTTTGATAAAACTGATGTCTAATCACTTTTCTTTTGCATTTTTCTAATAGCTGATACATTTCTTCATTTATTTTATCTCCATTTTTCTGAAAATTTGAGTTATTGCTTATAATAACTTTTAGGAATTGAAATAAGACCAGTAGCTTAGCAATTATGAAAAATCCCATTTAATCTTTTTCTATAAATCTGAGAATTATTTTCATAACAAATCTATCCCTCAGGAGAGAGGAAAAACACTCAGAACTGCTTGGTTTAGTAATTTCTCAATTTTTTAAACCAAATTTATTTTTTACCTGATTTGGCATCACCCTTAATTTTCATTTAAGCACCCTTTATTTTCTTTTAGTTTCCTTTAATTAACTCCTGGAAATGTTCCCTCTGCTTCTGGCATGCTTTCCTGTCACTCTGATGAATACTGAGATGAAGAATCTTTCAGTTCCCGAAACAAATATGTCATCTGTTGCTAATTTTCCTTCTATTCCTTATTGTACACATGGCTCCCTTCCATGACCTCTTGCTGTGTCCACATTTGTGAAATCTTTTATTCCACCTTTTGCAATACTTTTCAATTTTGGTAATAGCTTGTCAAAGAATGCTTTCTGTCTATCCTTATATAAACGACAACAATAAATACAAAGAATTTTCAGGAATACCTTACACAAATCTGCTAAATTGCTTATTGTATTCAAAAATGGCTTTTCATTTTATTTTCTTTCCCTTTTAGCCATATTTTGATTTCTGTAGAAACAACTAAAGGTCTATGTTGCTCAAAGATAAGAATTAAGTAAACAATACTCAAACACACAGAAATTCTCAAATTTATATTGCCTTCCCCATAATCTCCTCCTCCTGACCTAAAGCTTTTGCATCAACACATTAGCATTCTCCTATGAGAGCAGCGGGGAAGCTGAACTGGTATTTAGAAGTTAACTTTGCTCAGTTTGAACATCACTCAGTTCTCACAGAGTTTTGAGAATAAATAGTCTGAGTTGTCATTGCAAAATTAATTGGACATTTTATTTGGTGCTAAGGTAGCTCAGCAACCAGCACGCAGTTTTCCATACACTGGTGTATACTAAGAGGTAGTAATCTAAGTTTGATCAACTATATATAGCTGATAAAACTAATAGGTAAATCCGCCGTATGAAAATGTGAACAAGGCTACAAAACTCTTAAGTAACTTAGTCTGAAGTTCTTCACACAACTTACGATTTTTGCACTAGGAAAGATGTGTCCCAGCGTTTTATTCACTGCTGGCTGAAAGCGTGCAGTGTGTAAGGTGTAGCAGCACCAGGTCAGCTACATAATATTTCAGGAAGAATTAAGTTTGTTATTCAAAAATGAGTGCTCTTATTCTTGCCATTCTCAGCAGCCTTGCTTGTTTTGCATATGGTTGCATGTTTAATTACTGATCCTTCTGTAAGTGTCTGCAATTAGCACAGTGATGATTAATAAAATAACGCCTTTAAAGCTCCATTTAGGCAGCAGAACTGCACAATCAGGTATAATTAATTCATCATTAATAAATCATGGCTGATTAACTAATCTGTTGATTATAAACACAGTACTACACAGTCTCCCACCTGAGCTCTGGTAATTTTTCTATCCTGAACAAGACAGAGACTAAGAAGCAGTAAAATACATTTAAAACAAACGAACAAACAAACAATAAAATAACAACAACAAAATAAGAATTAAGCAGCAAGTACATTAATTTAGTCAGGAAATTTATATAGCAAGTACAATTAACATTTATTGAGCTTTGTGGACTGTTGGGTCCCTTGGGTAGGAAAAGTTTACTGACTGTTAAACCTGGATAGGTGAAAAACAATTGCTTCTTTTGTTCATTTGCTTTAAAGGATTTTTTTTTTTATTTGGGTATCGCAGATTATGGACCTGATTCATTCCCGCATACTGCTACGCGGGAAGGTCCAAGTCAGTAGCACGAAAGGCAGCAATCAAGCTTAATAAAAGGCAAGGTCAAGATAGCTGCAAAATATGCCATTGCGGCAGGATAATCCTGCCTCTGTAGCAGTCTCTTGCATCTGATACTCTCCTGTTTATATTTCATATGTCAGGTCCCAGAAGTTCAAGAAGACTGAACACAGAAAAAGAAAATGAATTTCAATTTGGAGATTCCTTTTGTCAGTAACCCAGCTCTGGCACTTTGTGTTACGGTTAGATCACATTTTCAGTATATTCTGTGTAGGCACAGGAGCTAAAACTTTTGTGTTAAATAAATCCTGGGGGTCTCACGTTGTTACCTGCCACCAGCTGCTTCAGCTTAAGTAAAACATCAGCTACTATGAGTTGTGATAACATTTGCAAAAGCAGGTAACAGGGGACTTTGGCACAACCAAGTTCCTCGCTGTTTATAAAGGTTTATATCACATACAGCTGTTCCTATAGTACGATAATGCCTTTGAATTCAAAATATTTTATCCTGAAAAAATCACACACACACAGACACAAAAAAGCAAAGATTGGGAGTCAAGAGCTTTAGCTAGAAAACTGGAACAATGCAAGACTCCTAATGAATCTAGAGAAAAGCAAGGTGAAAACACCATAGGAAGAAGTGACAAATTTAAAAGTGACAAGCATGCTCTACAAAGAAAATTATAGAAGACAAATTTAGGAGCAAAATTTCAGTCTCTGAAAAGTCAAACCTTTTACTGTAACCAGGAATGTTTTCTGTCATATTTTAGGCTATCACTGTTAATGTCCTAAATCTTTCTGTTAAAACTTCAGTTATCAACCAAGCTACACTACCATAAGCCACCACACCATCAGCCATCTTTGACAATCCTGTTTATAATAAAGAATCACAAAGCATTTTTTAAAATTACTGTTTTCTTCCACAGTTTAATTCGAGTAAATTAATGAACACAGATTGTAAGAATCATTTCTAAGTCCAGCAAAAACTTTTTTTTTTTAAATGAACGATAGTCATAATTCAGAATGACTGAATGTAGAAAAAAAGTATTTTATGGGTCAAAGAATTTTACAAACAAATCTAGGAAGGAGAAATGGATTTTAACACAGGATTTGAAGGTAAAGAAAAGAAGTCAGTGGAAAATGGATGAAGAAAACAGCTGTCCTTGAACATTTTCTGAAGCAGGGTACATATCAAGTGCCAAGAAAAAAAAAGTGATGAAGATGGATAAAATCAAAGATCTTGAATATCAGAAGTGAACATTTTCAAGCAAGTTTTTAAGTGGACATTAAGCAATCAAAGGTTTTTTAAGACCATGGTGATCTACCACCTGGAAGAAGGAATTAGCATAATACAAATAGAGGAGTGGGTGATTAAGATGCTAGTCAGTTTCTTCAGAAATTCAGATTTCCTTTTATTACAATAGCAAATTGCCCCGCAATGTCAACTCTTCCATCATCACGTAGTGAGATCTTCAATTCTCCTCCCCGACGAGAACATTGAAAGGCTAAATGAAAACAAGAATCCACAAGTTACAAGTCCAGTATCTACTGCAAATAATTAAAACAAAAACAAAAAGCACCCAGAGTTCTTCCATCCAATGGAAAGGGTCTTCAAAATGAGATAGATGCTGCTTCAGATGTCACAAAGTGAGACTAAATTCCTAAATAAAGGAATGATTGTTTTGTATAATGCTGAATATATCACTTAACCCAAATGGATAAAATTTTGAGTAGCAATAGCCTTCTAATGGTAAGTAATTACAAAGCTAAACTTTTGCCTGAACTGTTTAGTCATGTTCAGGTAAGATAATGTTCTCTTTACATGTTGAGTTTGTCATCTTCTTTCAGGAGTCTAATTTTAGTTGTTTAACTAGTTGATCAGAAAATGGCCTGATGACCTTTGGCAAAGGTCACTCAATTTTTGTAAAAGGTGGTAAATGCACAATGAATCATTAATGACTTTCTTCTTACTCTCCAAATTTCTACTATAAAAGTTTTTTGAAGCTACAGGTTATATTTTTCCTCACCGTTTGAAGAGAACAGTTTGCAAACTTGATAGAGATTGTATTCCAATCCCAACAGAGTACCGGATCTCTAACAACAGATATATGTAGTATACTGCAAAACAATTTCACAAGTGCAGTTGACTGGAAAACTCTTTTGATAAGAGAGTATCAGATTCTGAGACAAAACACCCCAAAACAGAGCAAACTGGAGCTATGTAAAGATTTATATTTGTACTTGACCATTTCTTTTTGTAATTCAGTATGTCTGAAAACAAACAGACCTGCATTGAACATTTCATTATTTGGAACATTTTTTTCAATAGCAATGTTATCATAACCTTTTATGCATCTCTGGTGGGTGTTTGCTTTTTGGATAATCTAGTTGGGCTTCCCTTCCACATCTGTATCCTCTAGGAAAATCTCATACTACCTAAATTATTCCCAGAATAAAAATAAACATGTACGTTTGATCTGCAGAAATAAGACAGCAGCTGAATTCACAGTGAGTGCCTTGAATTCCTCTGTGATCAGTTTGAATTAGAGGAAATTTTAAGTCGATATATAAATATTCTGAACTTCAGCGTGCAGATACGCAACTCTGCCTTCACAATGAGGCAGAAATATTTGAATAAATACTAACCTGATGTGTCAAGGAAGTTTCCCATTAAACTAAGTACATTTAAACAACTGCTGGTTACAAAATTTGAGTACTTAGGTACTAGCTTTGTGATGTAATGATAATGTCATCAAGTCAGAAACAACCACCATTCCTATAAAAATACCTATTTTTAAAAGTTATTATATTTAGACTGCATTTTTAATCTCTATGTAAGAATTGATGAGGATTTTTTTTTAGACAGCTATTTAAATTAAGTGTAAGATCTCCAAAACCTTTTAATTCTAAGAAACAAGATGGACAAATACAGAGTGATGGAAACAAGTCCCTTGTGCAGAAATGTAGCACATAATGTATAAGTCTGAGGTAGCCCTAATGAATGAGGACACCTATAAAAAAGACAGTAAATTCTATCAGTTTGTAAGCTAAAATCAACTGGAAAACATCAAGGCTGTAGTTACACTGTTGCAGTACTCTTCTCTTGATCAGATGTCACATTTGCAAAGCACCCAAATATGGATGGATTTATTCCACTGTATGAAGCAAATTCTACATTTAAAAAAAAAGTTACAGTGCTGCAAATTTAAGCGACAGAACCTTGTGTTGAAAGTAATCCTGGAAAAAAATGTGAATGGATTTCTTTTATTTTATTTTAATTATGACAAAAAAAAAACATTTAAAAAGCTATAAATAAGTTTGACATTGAAAAGGACTCAGAAATCAATTAGACAAAATTTCTCTACTGATGTATTCTCTAACAAAAGTGGTACAAAAAGATTCCTCTAGCTTTTCCTTAAATTGCATCATGAATAAAACCCCTTCTCTCTAAAATATTTCAGAAATTCTACAGTAACTCCTTCAGAAAGCTTGTATTTCTAATACACATTTGAAAAGTCATCTTAGAAGGGAGAAAACTGATCATTACGGATTTAAAGAGGGCAAGTTCTGCCATAAATCCATAATGTATGACTTCCATCAAAAGAACATTTGCTAACACATATGCATAAAATATGAAAAATCCCATGTGGCAAGTTGAGCTTTTATATCCTACTTAAATACATTAGGGGAGTTGATTATAGCACAAATGTCTTCTGCTGCTTGAGTTAATTCCTCTGAAATTGGAAACATAATTCAGTATATACAAAATACCTGAAAATGTAGTAGTAAAACATATCTTCTAAAGAAGGACAGAATTTCTGTTGATTACTTAGTGTTTAGTGTTAGTTGATTACTTGGTGACTTCAGTGCCCCCTAACTGAATAGAAAAGCTTCAAATACCACATGAATACCTGAAAATATCAAACCCTCCGAGAAACAGCCACTCTCCTCTTCAGAAAGTATAAGTTTTCTTCCAACTTTATAGAAATTATTACAAATTTGTGTGATATAAATGAGATCTGCGGAACAGAATGTTAAGTCCTTCCATGAATCCGTAATGGACAGTCACTGCAGGTTATCATTCTGAACTATGGAGGGTCAACACATCCTTTACAGAAGCTTGTCATTCTCAGAAAAGGTCCATTCTGAGATTAATTTGGCCAAATATAAGAAGGTCTAAACACTTGAAATGCCTATAGGTCTAAACACTTAAGAGTAAGATTGCAAATAAAATATCTCAAGCAGATAAAATACCACAAGCAAGTAAAATTTCCTGGGACCATGTATACTATCCTCACTCGTAAACATTTAACGCCAATTCATGCTGAAACAGTCATACTTTATCTTCTTGATTCTTAATTGACCGTTCTTTCTTATATTCCCTCTTGCTACAATGCAAATGAACATCATTTTGAGTAAAAGTGATCATTAATTCTAAATATGTAGGGGCATTAGAAGTAAACAGCAAAAATGAAACATTGTAGTATGAATGCTTAAATAGATAATCTATTCTTATCTAGCTATAAAAATAACACCTATTTCAAAATCAAAAGTTTTCCTAAAGAAGCCACTGAAGGGAATAATCTCGAGTCATTCTTAACAAATTCTCAAGTCAGATAGAAAGGCCATTTTTCAGTCTCACATTTATATATATATGAAGGAAAAATACTGCCATCTAACACTCCAGCATCCGAATTGCACTGAACAGCACACACCATGAATGAAAATAGTGACAGGATACCTTTCTTCTGATACTCCAAATGCAAACCATAAGGAACAAGTAGCAACCTACATTCAGTCAAAATGGACAAATAAATCAGTAACATCTGAAGTTCACCAGCTTCAGTTATGCTGAAAGGTTGTGACAGGTAAAATCCAAAAGGTGAGATTAAAAACTAATTGCAGAGAATTAGGATCCTGAAGCTAACATTTCAGTTTTGCTATAGGCACTGTCAGTCATGTTGGTACAAGGTGAAGAAAGTAGTTTCATACAGATTCACTCACGCACAAAACATTATTATTCTAATAAAATTAAGAAAACTGATAAGGTGAGTAGGCAGTATCCCAGTCTGTACCGTATACATACTAGCTCAATGAAGGATATTGATACTAATAGTCGGCACTGTAATAATAATATAAACTATTTCTTTTTTTTTTATCGTGTGTAGTTTGCACATAAGCAGGCAGCTTTGCAACAAAGTTGTTGTTCTTACCAAGCATTTCTTTTTTCCCCAGCTGCTCTGACCAGTAGCTGCCTAAAACAGCATGGGTAGACCCTTAAAAGAAATTAGAAGAAAAAGTACAAAATTAGGATCACTATTTCATAGAGCAATCACATTCAAAATGTAAATGCTGTTAAACAAATGAAGTGCCACATGAGTGTGTTTAGAGAACGAATACCTAAGAGTTTGCAGAGCAGATAGAACTATATTACTTACTCATTCATTACTTTATTGGAGATTTGGGACTTCCTGATAAACCAAAGTTTGTAAAAAGAATCATAGAATGCCTAAGGTTGGAAGGGACCTCTAGAGGTCATCTAGTCCAACAAACAATAACAACAAATAATACAGGTTAAAACATTTAAACACTTCAGCCAAACTACTCTTTTTTTTTTTTAATTCCTAAAAACAAAATGTCAAAAGATTAAATATAAATCAAAAATATACTCAATAAGATATGTTATTCATTGAAATATAAACACTTATCCACAAAAAAAAATCTTAACAGGTCTTGGAATGTTTTGATGAGAATGGGAGCAAGTGGACTTAAGAGGCTGCCTGAAAGGAAAAAAAATCTCTCTAACAGTGGTCACATCAGAAATTCAGTTTTCTTTCAGTCTCTCCATAAAGTAGAATCCTCTTGAATATCAGTAAGCATCAGTATTTCACACAATAAAAGTACATTTGTGTAGTTTCATCAGTAAAATATTTAATAAGAGATTTTGACTAAGCTCTCAGCTGACTAATGATTATCCTGTGATTAGCTGGTAATAAAGCAAATAACATTACTTTCATCTTTCTGTATCAATCACTGTCACACTCACTGAGGAGTACAGCATAGGAAGCAGAACACCAGCTTTCTTGCCTCTGAGCATTTAACTAGATGAAATCACATCATTCATAGGACTAAGAATATCCACAGTAATATGTCAGGAAACTAGGCAACATCTCAACACTAAAAAATATGGGACACTGTGAAAGAAAATTTCTTCTGCAATATTCACTCATTACCTACATAGTCTCTGATTTTTCTCTAGTTAGAATATTTACATGGAAAAGATCTGAAAAAGCAGGAATATCTGGCCTCCTGACAGCAGGAGCGTATTCTTTCTGAATAAGTTAGGCACCAGTCATAAAAGTTTTCACTTTCACATTCCTGCTCTCCATATAAAATCATCATTTATAGGAGGAAAGAATCTAAAAGTACAAAACCTGATTTTCAAAGTTTAACAAGAGCTTTTTAACTGAATTGAGACAAGAATAAGAGTCTTTTACCATGCAAACACACACCTGTAACGGGGTCTTCCAGAACTCCATACCAAGGTGCAAAATATCTGGAGTAGAAATCATAACCTTTAGGTTTTCCACTGGCATCTCCTTTAAGTGTCACTATGAGTCCTTTCACTTTTCCCGTCTTCTCAGTTGACAGAAAATTTTGTGCTCTGACTTGCAGTTCTTCCAAGTCAGATCTGGAATTCAAAAACAATATTTTAATAGTTCATATTCTTCATTTTACATTAATTAAGTACTAAAAAGTATCAGACATGAACTACAAACTAGTCTTTACCATCTCAAAACAGGTATGGTAAAGGTTAGATGAGAATAAGATTCCAATTGTTGTCCTATCAATGTCATATGATAGAGGACTGCACTGAATATAACACACACATAGCAAGCAAAGGAAAAAAATCAGACCATACATTTTCTATCTGTATTTCTGAAAACTGACTATCCTGGAATACAAGCTATAAAAATGCAGATTTTTTTTTTTTTTTTTTAAACTCTGGGAAAAAACTATATTCTGCACTACAGAAGGCAAAGAGCAAGTACTCCACCTTTTTTTTGGAACAAGCAAATACCACCACTGAGATACTTATAGGGTTCTAAACCACTATATAACAGTCTCAATTCTGTGAAGCTGCAGAAACCTCCCCACAAAACAAAGTCCAAAAGAGGCAAGAATACTAAGTACTCAGCTGGGAATATTTCTCTCTTCCACTAGTTCAATCTTTAAGCCATGAGTTCAGTCAATTCTCCAGTAAAATTAATAGTATTGTGGCCTAAGGAGTTTAGATTTGGACGTAATATATTCAAATCATATTTCCCTCACCAATCAAATGCAGTTCTCAATAAGATTAAGAAGTCCTTTGGAATCATCAGCTGTTTGCAATGCTGTAAAGTATGTGCAAACGGACTATGGTCAAATGGGAGCATTAATACAGGCCATCCTGCCCCTGTGCCCTGTCCCTGTGGGCAGAATTCTGTAACTATGAAACTTTTTTTTTTTTGAAGTAGGGTTCCTAATTTCCTCCTAGGTTACTCAGAGGGATGGAGAAAAATACACTCTTAATAAAACTGTTTCCTATACCTCCTTTTTTGGAGGTCAGGTTCAGATTTATCTTAATTGGCTTGTGAGTCTCTATAAGCTCACCTGGGAAGATTGTACAGCTGTACAATTTAACAGGAGAATTTAAAGAATTTTTAATCTCCAGATCCTTGTATGTCAGGAATAGCAGTTAAACAAAAGGACACAGTTTTACATGTTTGATTCAACAACAACAAAAAAAAAAGAAGTATGACACCTTTCATAAGCATCACTGAGACGGACCAGGAGGTTCTTTGTATCAGGAGAATAACGAACATCTTGAACAGTCATGTCACCTACGGCTACCTGGTGTAAAAGTTAAAGGAAACAAAGGAAAACAAGTATAGTTATATAAGACAGTATAGTTAGTATAAAAGTACTTTGAACATCAATGTAGATTCTGGTATTACCTTTATTAATTCTCCTACTTCCTGAAATACCTAGAAACGAGAAAAGAGGGTCAACAGAAATAAGCCCACAAATATATGAGGAGGGCACACACGTACTTTTCTTGAGTAAAATTTTCACTGACCTGTGGATAGGCCAAGTAAAGCGGTAAGTCCAGGACAATACGATCTTCCACTCGTCTAGCTTTTAAATCACCACTCAGAGTCATGAAAGTGAGAACTGAACTTGGGTTTTCTAGAGAGATAATATTGCAATAGTCATTGTATATTTAACCTAAGAATTGAAGCAAAATTACTATAGCTCCTAGAGTTGCCCAGTATATCCCGAAAGCTACACAATTAAAATATAACTATAGGGAAATTGCATTCTGAGACAAAATTTCCAGCTAACTTGATAAACAAGTTGTTGAGGCTAATTAATATAGCAATTACCAGTGATTGCCTCCTGCATATTCCTGGAACATATAGGAGTTTTCAACAGAAGGGACAATATTCCCTGTTTATCAAATTCTACTGCATCTCTCAAATGAAACTTGCATACGTAGAACTGCTTTTAGCAAGACTGATAGAAAGGCATGGAAACTGGAGTGCAGAATTACAAAGCAGTGACTCTATCTAAGATTTTCATATGTGTTCTCTAAACATACTAAACATTTAACTGTGCTTGCTTTAGGGAGATAATAAAGGGAGATTTTCTTAATTGGAAAGAAATTTTATAGAAGGTACAATAACATATAGCTTGTAAAAAAAAATACATTACTTTGTATATGAAACAACACAGCAGCTGCTGCAAGCGTAGCATGACCACAGAGAGGAGCTTCACTGGTTGGGGTAAACCACCTCAGCCCAAAGCAGGAACCTTAAAAAGAAATTTTATTATTTGGAAGAGCCTTTTTCTTCAATTTCTTCAAATCTTTGTACAAAGGGATGGCATTTCAGTCAATCAAAATGCATATTATAATTAGTCTCAGTTGTAAACATGTGCTTTTTAGGCATCTATTCTGTACTGAATTTTTGGAATAACCATTGCTTTTGAGTCATGTCTCTTCTTCGAGTCAGTATTTTACTGATATAGGAAAGTTAGTTTGTTACAAGAGCAAAGGAGCTGCCTACTAGCAAAACAATGCTTTTCTTTAATCACTACAGTAAAATCATTTCCTTTTCTCTCCCCATGAATAAAACAAGACACAGTGAAGACAACTTTACTAGTATAATGGAATCGATGTGAGAGCTATTGCAATTAAAAATCTTCACACTTACGCCAGCCAACTCTAGTAGAGGCCTCTCACTTATATCTACTCTAAATTTCATTAAAAGTCACATTTTTACTTATTGTTAAAAAAAATGGTAATGAGGACACTATCTTTGGTTTCTTGTAACCTTTGCACAGTTCTTTCACTATGGCAGGGCTCATGAAAATATTTTTCAAAATAATTACCATACAAATATGATTGAAAGGTACAAAAGGAAGAGATTTCATATAATCAAGTTTTGTTACTGTCATTGTGAAAACCTAGTGTTTAAAGTCAGAGTCCCCTACATAAAGAAAACAAATATAAACATCACAAAATCTATTTGAAAAACACAGAGAAACAATTTGAAATGGAGTAGACATGAAAGTCAGCTGTGAGCCAGCCCTGCTGTGGTGTTAACGCACTCGCCCATGTAGAAATCCTGACTAAAAGCAGGAGGAAAAGGAGTCAGGCACAACAAACTGGAGATACACTCAGGACATTTAACTGGATGAGTGAGACAGCTGTACTCAGGCTAAGAAAACAGCTCTTCCTCTCATAAATTAATGTCTCTCTAAAGTACTGCAGATTTTCATTAGTGAACATTAAACAAATGTGAACATTAAACAAAATGCACTGATCCTACACTCCTACTCTTGCAGAAATATACTCTTTTTCCAGGAGTCCTTGCCAAATCATCCTGTGCATCTGAAGCAGGTGCTAGTCTCATAAGCAACACTCTGATGCCCCTAACGATGTGCTCAGACCTCTCTTGCTTCTGCCACACCTCACACGTGCTCCCTCCCATGTACTATCAAGGAACACCTCTCACTCACTATTCAGCTATATACAAGATGAGCCCTTTCAGGCTCTGTTCTTCTGCTTATATAATAACGAACCAGAAAGTATTGGTTATAATTGAAGTATTAACTGAAGCACTTTGCGTAACACTTTTAAGCATACATTTTCTACATGTAAGTTGTTCTTTTTACTAAAAGATACTATAATATGTTGTCTACTTTATGAATAATAAACGTTCATCTATTATAAAATTAATTTGATAGTCAACACAAACATTTTTAAGAAAATGTGTGCAAAAGATACATGACAACTCCAGCATTTTGCTTGTGCTGTCTTATAAATCAGTACAGCTCCTTAAAACAGCACCCATAGTCTTCCTACTTTTTTGTATGAGATTTTCCTGGGTCAGCAGAACAACTCACTTTTGGTAAAGTCATCTGTGGAATGCAGTTTTCTGATGAAGGCAGTTTCGGAGAGGTTCATTTCTGTTGCTATTTTTTGGTGCAAATCTTCTTTCAGGTCCTAAACATTGAAACAACAAATTCAATGAAAATCAGGCCATAAGCAGAGCCAAACTTCCTATCAAACATATGCAATCATCTCATCTTCCATTAAAATAAATGGTACTTTTTTTGTTAGTTTAAAATAATTTCTGAGAATAAAAACAAAAGAAATAGCATAACCATTTTCATTATTGTGGTACACCAGCATTATCTACTGATATAACCCAGTCAATATTGATCCAAGGACACCTGCAGTGGTTCCATAAAATTCTACTTAACTCTTGTTCCAGTGCTTTCCAGTTATGCCGATGACTGGCCAAACTGGAGCTCCTTAAAGTATTTAGTTGCAAATGAAACAAAGTACTAAAATAAGCTGGTCAACTGCAACATCTGAGAGATTAAGATTTTTCTTCATAAATTTATTTATTAACCTAACTTCCCTCAGCTTTAGATAATGATCCCAAATAAGTTATGAAACAATTTCTCATTGGTATAAAAAACATGTTTGGACGCAACAGATTCTATACCATGAAGAAACCTCTAACCTTTTATAGTGAGAATCTTGTTTTGTTCAGGAAAATAGTTCTGTCAACCTGTCCAAAAACACGAATCCAAAATAAAGGCCAGCCAAATATTACTAAGAATATCAGAGTTGCACTGAAATACTGCCATCATGTGGTACTTCTGAAGCACAGAAAAGGGTTTTCTCTCCTGCACTAATCTCAGTTATTTTTGTAAAGCATCTGCTCAGACTTTGAGGGGACTAACAAAAAACTTTGCTGTCAGATGCATCCTACTTTCTTAGAGCTTAGAATATTAGTTTCAATCTCGGTTTTTATATGAAACTAAAGCCTCTAACCCTCAGCACTGTGGAGAAAACTTAAAAATGCAAAGCCTAAATAACTCCATTGACAACATACATACATGCATGGTATGAATACATATATTTAACAAAGTTAATTTAAAAAATAAAATTTAATTAGAAGGTCATAATTTTCAGGAACATCATTCTAAGGTGCACTTAGGCTTTAGAGGGCAAAAAAAATCCTTAAAGTAATATATTCTCAATTTTAATTACTAATAAGCTGACAAGTGTGCCATATTGTATGAGAACATTTAGATGGGATTAATATTGTCATTCCAAACTACCACTGACTGTTGTGCTTATATTTTCATCCCTACAATTTCCACCAAGTTATACCATGCAAATAATAAAACGTTTATAAATTTTCTAATCCAGTTTAATAAACAGCCAGTAGCTAAAGTTGTCAACACGGTACCAGTTAGCATAAAAATTGTTGATAACGCTGGCTACCATGAATTGCACTTAAACTATCAACTTTCAGGTGATAAAGACTTGTGTCTGGGTAGACTTTAGCCTGTTACAAACATTAAAGGTGAAAGATTCAGATACAGGTCTACAGTCCCTTTTTTCAACAGGAAAAAAAAAGGGGGGGGAAATAACCATAAACCCTCAAAAATATAAAAACATATATAACAGGATAGCAGGTACTGTCTACAGCGCTGTGGCATTTCCTTTCGTGTAAGGACAAATCATTCTGAATCCTCAACGTTTCTTTTTAGCTTAACTCCTTTCAGATGAAATTAGCCTATTGTAAAACCACACAGAACATGTGCCTGGTACGGAGTGATCCTGCTTGAAAAATATACTCCAATGCTACTAGTGTACCCTGGTGCAACAGCAAACTACACCCGTAAGCTCAACTCCTCAGGGAAAAAAGTGAGGTGCAATTCAGTCTTCAGTGCTCAAGCTCACTCAAGTACACAAAGGTAAGTGCCGTTTCAGTCACCCTCACAAAACAACTTTTCCAACTTACATTTTCAAGCAGACAAACTGCCGCAGGGTTTCCAGAAAACGAATGGCCTGTAAACGCATCAACCGTAAAAATCGGGATTTGCATTTTTTTTTCCCCTCGCCTATTCAGCCTTGTTTCCAACACCGCGCTTTGCCCGCTCTTTCCAAAGCAGAGTGGAGCTCTATAAGTTAATGTTTATCTACAAGCGGGCGGAGCCAACGACTCCCATCTCATCGCCGCTCGACGCCCAGCCGCTTTTATGTAACTTTATAGCGGGGGAAGGACCTGCGAGGCTGGGGGCCACCGCGTGAAACTGCGAGGGCCGCAAGCGCCGCCACCGCCGCGCGCTCTCCAACGGCTCCAACGGCTCTAACGGTCGCGGCTAACGGCCGCGCGCGCAGCCCCCACAGGCGGCGGCTGCAGCCCGCGC